>CAUYSK010024219.1:0-27318 GCA_963575035.1 Avahi laniger
CCTTCCTTCCCTTTTTTCTTTCTTTCTCTCTCTCTCTTTTTCTTTCTTTCATAATATTATGGGAGTACAAATGTTTTGGTTACATAAATAGCTTTTGTACAGTTTGAGTCGAAGTTTTTGTACCCGTTAGGTGTCTACGGACATAACATTCCTTTATCTTTTCTCTGTGTTGGGAACACTACAGTTCTTCTCTTCCAGCTACTTTGAAATATGCAGTCAATTATTATTATTTTTTTTTAGACAGAGTCTCACTCTGTTGCCCGGGCTAGAGTGCCGTGGCATCAGCCTAGCTCACAGCAACCTCAAACTCCTGGGCTCAAGCGATCCTCCTGCCTCAGCCTCCCGAGTAGCTGGGACTACAGGCATGTGACGCCATGCCCGGCTAATTTTTCTATATATTTTTAGTTATCCAGCTAATTTCTTTTATTTTTTTAGTAGAGATGAGGTCTCGCTTTTGCTCAGGCTGGTCTTGAACTAAGCTCAAATAATCCATCTGCCTCGGCCTCCCAGAGTGCTAGGATTACAGGTGCGAGCCACCACGCCCAGCCAATATTCCTGTGTTCTTTAGAGTTCTCTTCTTTATTAGCTGATCCCTTGTTACCCCATTCCCCTGTTGGTTAATAATTCTTTATATTATTCAAATTAATGTGTGATTTCTCTCTCCTGATATTGATGCCTGATTGATACAGAATTGATACCAGGAATGGTTTTATCTCTTGTCCTCTAATTTGCATATATGTTACTAAAGCATCTAAAGAACTTGCTACTTCCTGCTCATCAGATCTGATCAACATCATATTGCCAATGCAGTTTGCTACTGTGATGTTTTGCCAAACATCAAAATGATCCAGATCTCTGTGGGCTGTAGTATGGAGAGAGCAGGAAAATTTTGACATGGCTCTAAGGCAAACGTGTGAAGGTATATTGCTGACCCTGACAGGTAAAAGCAACAGCTGAAATTGGAATCGGCATTTATTAAGTTTACGAAAATCCAGTCATTCTCCAGATCCTTCTGATTTCTGCACAGGTGAACCTGGTGAATGAGTTACACAGGGATGTGTAATTCTTCTTGAGTCTTTTATGGTGATTTAATCTCTGCAATTCTCCCAGGGGTATAGTATTGCTCCTTGTTTACCATCTTGGAGAGAGGGGAAATTAGTCCTTACCCATTCCTATCACGATAGTCCTCGTCTTGTAGATCCAAGGGGTTATGCCGGGATTCCCACGTAGTTGGTAAGTACATCTATTCCCATTACACATTTAAGAACTCGGAAATAACTACAGAGTTGGTCCATGGACCACAGGGCTCACTGTGAGTCAGACCTGGGCTAAAATTTCATCACCTGACCACCATAACCTCCCCGGCACCATTCAGACTGGTGAGCCACTGTGGTATTTTGGGTCCCCAGGAATTAGTGTCAACTCAGAGTCAATGTCCAGTAATCTTGGAAAGTTCTGGGAATTTTCTTCTACCACATGCAGTTGGCTTTAGTAAACAGCCATAAATCCCTTCAGAGAAGGCTTGGAGTAAGATTTACAGTGTACATTTGTGGCAGTGAGGCAGGGTCCTTCCTCAAGGGCTTCTTATTCTAGGGACTCTGAGTGTGTGAATTGCCTTCGGTCTAGAAATGGAGCGAGAAGCTATGACTCAAGTCAGACTTTTGGCTACCAGACCTAGAGTTTTTTCTGTTACAGATCAAACAATACTGTGGTAGGCTGTCCATCTATTGTGTGTGTGTGTATGTTTCTGAGACAGAGTCTCACTCTGTCCCCCAGGCTAGAGTGCCATGATGTCACCCTAGCAACCTCAAACTCCTGGGCTCAAGCGATCCTTCTGCCTCAGCCTCCCGAGTACCTAGGACTATAGGTGTTCACCACTATGCCCAGCTAATTTTTTCTATTTTTAGTACAGACGGGGTCTCACTCTTGCTCAGGCTAGTCTCGAACTCCTGAACTCAAGCGATTCTCCCGCCTCAGCTTTCCAGAGAGCTAGGATTACAGTTGCGAGCCACCGCGCCCAGCCTGTCCATCTATTTAATTCGTAGGAATATCATGACAATTGGCCATTGCCAAAGATCTCTGTGCGTCAATGCATTCCAGTGTGTTTGGCAGTTAAAGTGCTGCCTCTTGGCCTCTGTTACTCTAGGATCTCATCCCTACTGCAACCAGAGAGCCCATCTCAATGTCAGTGTCCCGTATGGTCATCTCTGACGTACAGAAGCGAGCAGCCACCGAGATAACTGAGCATGCAGATGCATTGTTTGCTACTGTGTTTCTCAATGCCCTAGTGAAGGGAGTGTCTTTTCCTGCAACACAGGAGGTGGGGGAAGGATAGATGCATGTTTGCCCATGATAACTCCAGTCCAGCCTGCCTACTTCCATAGCCCGGGGATTCCATTCTTTGTATCATGCCAAGGAAGCTCTAGCATCTCAACCTCACTAATGTAGGCCACTATTGTGTCCCAGTTTCAGTCAACCAACCAAGTAAGCGGTTAGAATCACCTCCAGCTTCATGAGGGAACATACTAAATCCAGAATCTCCAGTAAGTGCACCCGTATCCGTGGCCTGATCTAGCATCATATTCCACCCTCCTTGGTCTAACGCCCTTAGAATTCACTCTCACGTTTCCCAGGCTTCCAACACAATATATTAACAAAATCTTGTAACACCTTTTATGTGGAAGCTATTTCTTTTGGAATCATTGCATGTGCCTGTTCCCCTGGCATGAGCTGAGATGTGACACTAGATACGGGTCTCGTGGCAACGGGGTGGTCTGGGTGGGTCCTGAGGAGAATGGGCATCTCCCATCAAGGCATTTGAGAACTTGAAACTCCACGTCTCCCTGAACACTCTGGGTCTTCGCAAGGAAAGAGAGATTCATTAATTTGCCAGCAAATGAGGAGAATGGAGACTCCTGCCTGAAATGCCATCGTCCTAATACAAGCAGAAATACAGAGCTTTTAAAGGGAGGCCATTCGGCTTCAGGCAATTGCCGTTCAACTGACAGTTGATGAATTTGATCTCTCCTGTCTCGAAGAAGACAATCCCATGACCTCCGCCCACCCAGGAGGCCCGCCCTGACCTCCACTGGGCCTTCTCCTGCAGCACAAAGGACAAAAGATGTTACCCGGTTGCTCCCAATCACTGGCCTGAGACAGGAATGCAGGTTTCGGTTCCCAAAAATAGTAGCGGATGTTTTAAAGAGACAGAAAATATCTTTGTCATTTTTTCAGGCCTTGCTTTCTGTAACACTGTCTCTCCCAGCTCACTGGGGACCTGGTGCATGTCGAAAGGGACCTCCAGGATCAGACAGGGTGACACATTTTGCGACTCTGTCACTCTGGGGAAGCTCCTCTCTTCATTGCTCACCCTGCGTGCAGCGCCCCAGTTTGGCCGATGTTGCCTCTCCCCCTTACGTTTCCCCCCACCTCCAGGTCATTTCCCTGCCAGCAGTTTGCCCTGTCTGGCTTACCAGTGTAAATAAAAACAAAATCTTAAGCCCCCCAGCAGACTGAATGGACCCCCTCTTTGCCAAAGGGACTCTACAAATACCCTAAAGCTGAGCTGCTGGCCGTGAGAAGGGAGGTCAGAGACACCTTCTTGGAGATGTCCTTTGTTACTCATTAACAGGCCCAAGGCCATGCAAGACAAAGCTTAAACCACACCTGCTGGTCATCAATTTACTTAACAGGTCTCATATGCCTCCCACTTATTGACTTATGACTTCATGTGTAATTGCTATCTCCCTGAAATGTATAAAACCAAACTGTAACCCAGCCACGGCAAGACCACTTGCTCAAGGCTTCTTGGGCATGGCTCTCCGGGCCACGGTCACACACATTCGGCTCAGAATAAACCTCTTTAAATTATTTTACAGAGTTTGAGTTATTTTCTATTGACACCAGAATAACCATTGTGGAATCCAATGGCAATATTTTTTCCAAAAGCTACACTGTTTCGTGTTTTCTACTCCAGAAATGTGGTGTTTTATTTGTAGCGGCTGTTCTAGTCCCTGGGCCAAGACAGAACGGATACACACAGGTAGCCAGCAGCAGCCAAGCTGCAGAAGTCAGCAAATGCTCCGGGAAAAATCCCAGTGGAAGAAAACAATATTTGAGAAAAGAATGCAAAACCCTCTCAAACAATTAACACCTTGGGATCACAGTTTTAATTAAAAAATTGAAAATACTTGTTGGGGATGAGGGCTGGGAATCGGAGCCAGTGTGGTGTGTGCTGTTCTCTGACTGATACAGGACTTGAGGCCTTTGGTCCGGCAGGGGAAACGCCGGGCTCAGCAGGTCCCCACAGTGGAAGCAATTTGGAAGCAGCTGGGAGGACAGCAATTCCCCGCCCAAAACCCAAACCAGAGCTTTTTACACAAATGATTAGAAATGAAAGCAAAAATGTTGTCAAAGCAAAGGTGTGTGTGCAACATATTGGCCCCTTGGTGTCATTTGAGGGAAATTAATGGGGAGGGCCAAAGCGATGGGGTCTGCAGTATGCAACGCTCCAGAGGCCTGCCTGTGATTTTGCTTCTAGTGTAGCAGAAATAAATGCTCCCGGCAAACCTTCAGGGAGACACGAGACACGTGCATAAGTGAGATTAATCAGTAAGGCTAGCATCGACCTAATGAGTCATCTTTGACATGATAAAACTTGAAAAATTCAAGGTCGTGGCCAGGCAGGTCTGTGCACTCTCAGCAGAAGCAACCGGGGGCGGCCCTGGAGCGCCTGGGCTCGAGGGGAAACGACAGCAAATGGCCGTGCCCTGGGTTTTGTTGACTTACCGGGAGCAGACGGGTTGGATGCTGGAATGGAAAAAACGAAGGTTTGGGGGCTCGTGTTCCTTCTCCCCTCCAGGGCCCTCCTTCTCTCCAACCCTGGGAGCTGAGTTTCCATCCAAACAAAGGATCCCTCGGACTGCCGGGAGGTCTAGAGGAACATTCAGGGCCTGCTGGGCCCGGCCCTGCTCTGCGCCCTTCACACCACGTTTTCATCTTACCCTCCGACAGCGCGTGACTGCTCACGTTATTCCCACTTTGCAGAGGAACAAGCTGGGCTTCCGAGTCGCACGCGAGTACCGTGCCAAGCTGAGGTCAGAGCTCACTGGGGGAATCCGGGCTCAGGTTCCCGCTCTTAGCAGGACCTCCAAGTGGAGGGGGTGGGTTCAGAAGTTTCCGGGCCAGCAGAGGGTCGGAGTGGACTTCTGACCACCCGTGCTGCCAGTTCTTTGCCCCCTTTGTCACCAGGTGCTGCAGGTCAGCCCTCACCTGGAATCAGCTCTGCTTCTCTGCCAAGTGTCTACACCTGCTCACAAACCTCCTTTATTTCCCTCGAGCCTGAAAATCTCTTCATGTTCCCTCATCTGCATCTACCAAAATGCAAATCTCAGCCCTGGGTCAGACTGCAGAGCTCGACAACACACTCCCCAGGTATTTCCGTTTTGGAAGCTTCCTTTAAACACTTGGAATGCCGAAACCCGCCTTGCCTCTATTAACTGATTCCATCCAGATGGGCAACACACCCAAGAGCCCTAAACAGTTTCTCTACAGCTAGAGCCTCCAGAAAGAGCGGCCGGGCCCTCTGCTGTGCACAGCCGATTCCGTGGGAGCAGCGTCCTCCCTGCAGAGCCTGCACCCCCCTGCGCCAGTGCCGGCACACGACCTGCCCCCGAAACACTCCGGCCACTGCACGGCTGGCCGCCTGGCTCGCCCCACACCCCCTGCCCCAAGTGCTGGTGCTAACAGGCTTCAGCAAGGGGTTCAGATCTGGCCCTCTCTCTTGAGCCATCTGCGCACGTCCACGCAGGGAACTAAAGGAGCGGCTTCTGGGACTCTGTCTCATGATAGCCGTGGAATGCACGTGTGGCAACATGCCGGGTGGTGTCCCGGCTCAGTCCCTGGTGTGCATCCTGAGTCAGTGTCTGAGCGAGTCAACATCTCTGAGCCTTGGTTTCCTCATCCTTCACTCATTCAGTGAGCATCTACTGTGCTTGCCACGGGCCTGCACTGTTCCGGGCACTGAGGACACAGCTGCAAAGAACAAAGGTACCTTCTCTGCTCTCTTGGCACTTACTGTTTACAGAGAAAGAAAAACACTACACGATTAAACAAATAAATGCAACGAAGTCCGACAGTGATACACGCCATGAGGAAAACAGAGGGCGCCTGGCAGAGGGGCCGTGGCTGGTCAGACAGGGGACTCGGTTAGAGTGGGGCAGGGAGGGCCACTCTGGGGAGACGATCTCTGAGGCGAGGTCTCACCCTGAGGAGGAGGCCAGTGTGTGGAGGCCTGGAGTGAGGTGAGAGGAGAGGGGAGCAGAGGTCTGGGGGACACGGGCGTATTCGAGGAGCAGAATGGGGTGAGTGAAGTAAGCGAGGGGGTGGGAACAAGAGGCTGAGTCGTGGGTAGCGGCTGGACCTCGAAGGGCCTGGGAACTGCAGGGGCCTCCTTGTTTGAGCCGTCTTCCAGCCTCCACGGAAAGCCACCAGAAGGTTTTCGGTAGGAGGGGGATATCGCATGTGGGTTTTCAGAACCCCACGCTGCCTGCCCTGTGGCAAGCGGGTGGGGGTGGATAGGCTGGAGGCAGGTGGCTGCTTCGGTGGCTTCTGCAGTTGTCCAGCAGAGGGATCAGGCTGGCAGTCGTGAGACAGAGCACGAGAGATCCGGAATGCGCTTTAGATCACCCGGCAGATCTCGCCGGTGGATTTGATGGGAGTGTTGGGGAAAGGAGGAGTTAGGGATGGGCCGCAGAACTTTTGCTTGAGCCACTGGTTGGCTGGTGGTGACTTACTGAGATGGGGAACCCTGGTGAGAAGCCACTGTGGGCCAGAGGATAGAAAGAGGAGTGTTAGGGCTGGGTTACATTAGAGACCTCTCAGATATCCGAGTGAAAATTCCAAGTATGCAGTCGGATATGTAAGTCCCGGGTTGAGAAGAGAGGTCCAGGGTAGAAATACAAGTTTGGGAATTCTCAGTACAGGGACACTTTCTGAGAAATGAGTTGTTAGGCAATTGGGTCATGGCGACGCATCCTAGAGTGCGGATACAAAGCCTGGATGGTACAGCCCACTACACGCCCAGGCTGTGTGGTACAGCCTGGTGCTCCCGGGCTACACACCTGTACAGTGTGTTACTGCACTGCATACTGTAGGCAGTGGTAACACCGTGGTAAGGATTCGTGCAGCTAAACATAGGAAAGGTACAGTAAAGTGGTGCCTCATGCCTATAATCCCAGCACTCTGGGAAGCCCAGGTGGAAGGATGGCTTGGGGTCAGGAGGCGGAGACCAGCCTGGGTAATATAGCGAGAACTTGTCCCTACAAAAAGCAAAAAAATTAGCTGGGCATGGTGGTGCACGTCCGTAGTCCCCGCTACTCGGGAGGCTGGGGCAGGAGGATCACAGTGAGCTATGACCATGCCATTGCACTCCAGCCTGGACAACAGAGTGAGATCCTGGCTCTAAAGAAAGAAGAAGAAGAAAGAAAAGAAAATGTACAGTAAAAATACGGTATAAGGAAGAAAATGGTACAGCTGTACGGGGCACTTACCATGAATGGAGCTTGCAGGACTGGAAGTTGCTCTGGGTGAGTCTGTGGGTGAGCGGTGAGTGAGTGTGAGGGCCAGGTCGTTGCTGCACACCACTGTAGACTTTATAAACACTACAACATTTTGGGCTGGATGATAAGATTAATTTAAAAAACACACTATGCTAAATTTATTTTAAATTTTTTTATTTCTTCAATAATAAATTAATCTTAGTTTACTGTAACTTTTTTAATTTATAAACTTTTTAATTTTTAAAACTTTATGATTCTTGTAACAACACTTAGCTTAAACACAAACACATTGTACAGCTGCACAAAAATATTTTTTCTTTATATTTTTATTCTATAACCTTTATTCTATTTTTAAATTTTTAATATTTTTTATTTTTTAAGCTTTTTTTGTTAAAAACTACGACACATACACACACATTAGCCTACGCCTACACAGGGCCAGGGTCGTCAATATCACCATCCCCCACCCCCACGTCTTGGCACACTGGAAGGTCTTCAGGGACGATGACACGCATGGAGCTGTTGTCTCTCGTTTTAACAGGGCCTTGTTCTGAAACACCTCCTGGACGACCTGCCTTTACAGTTAGCTATTTTTTTTAATAAGTAGGAGGAGTACGCTCTAAAATAACAATAAAAAGTATATAGTTCGATAAATACATAAACCAGTAACGTAGCCATTTATTACTGACTACTACACACTGCACCTAATTGTACGTGCCGTACTTGCACACGGCTGGCAGCACAGCAGGTGTGTTTACACCACATGTCCACGGACGCAAGAGCGATGCGTTGTGATAGGCTGCTACGACGACTATGACATCACTAAGCCACAGGAGTTTTTCGGCTCCACTATAACCCTGTGGGCCCACCGTGGTACGCATGGTCCGCTGTGGGGCAAAATGCCGCTATGTGGCGCGTGACTGTGCGTGGATGGAATGTGAGGTCACGAGACCGACAAGAGCACCCTCAGGCAATGTGCAAACAGACGGTGGGCCAGGCTCCGGCCCCTTGACGTTTAGAGGTGAAGCACAGGAAACCAGCGACGGAGACTGAGAACAGGCCACTGGGTAGGAGAAAAATTGGGAAGGAGAGAAAGTCATGAAATCCAGGAGAAGAGAGTGGCCCAATGCGTTTATACCAAACACCACAAAGCCACTTCGAGGACTGAACGTAACGGCGTATGGAAAGCACCCATGGGGACATGTCCGAAGGGGCACCTCGGTTATTACTATGACAGGTCTAGCACTGTCTGCACCCGGGGCCCGCTGTTCTCATGAGGCTACCTGTGTCCTCTGGGGCCACTCTGTTCCAAACTGCCAGACTTTCAGCGAAAGGAAGAGCAAGGACAGCGCCATTTCCCTCAGGAAGTCCAACAGAGACTGTGGTGCCCACTGGGTACCAGGGAACCTCTAACGGAAAGCGTCTGAAAGGACCGAATGGGAAAGGAAAGTGGAGAAAAGGAATGCGGAGTTTCTAAACGTCCTGCCTGAGAACCACCGTCTTCACCAAGGACGCAGAAAACAAGTTTTGCCAAAGAAAAAGAAGAGGATCGACCCAAACCTCACTGGGACACCAGAACCCAACATGACCTAGTTAGTCCGGCTGCACCCGGACTGCTGAAATGGATGATCTCACAAAGTCGGTAGGGCAACAGAAAGGTGTGAGTGACTCCGGTTAGGCATAAAGAGCACGCGGTAGGAAATCACTGTTTCCAAAGGGGAAACCGCCTCGCCCCTCCCAAAGATCTCTGTTGTTTCTCCGTGTCTGGAACAAGCCACCATAAAAGCTTCACAACGAGACAGAGTCAGATAATTAAATTTGGGGATAAATTAACCTTTTCAAAATCAGATTTTTCTGTTACGTAATGCTATATCTTAGATCTTTCTCCCAAGTCTCTCTCTTCTCTTGCCCCTTCCCACTCCTTTCTCTCTCTGTCCCAGTGCAGCACTATTGGCTTTTAAAATTTGACGTTACAGATGCGTCTCCACCTGGCTAAACAAGGTCCCATGTTGCATTCCTTATACTGGTATTATATTCCTAGTAAGTAAAAAGAAAACCCAAATAAATTACGTGATTATTTTGGATTTTCATAGGCCCCGGAGCTGACCCCAGTATCTGATCTGTCTAAAAGGGCGAAGGCCCAGCAATAAGAATTCCTAGCTGGCTGCGGTACCTGCTGATGCTCACCTAACTGCACCTCGGGGGGTAGCACAGAAGTGCCTACAGAACAGGCCCTGAGACTTCTTTTTGAAGTTTTCAGCCACCATCAGAGCCCTCCACGGACCTCACGCTGTCACGGCCCAGTCCCTGTCTTGCCGCTTCAGTAGCTGCCCTGGCCTTCCCAGTCCTCCTCGCTCACTTGCAGGCTTTTTCTCTGTCCTTCTACCAGACTCCTGCACCCCGTCTGGTGTGCTCCGGCCTCTCCCTGGTGCTCGGTTCCAGGCTCCGTCGCCCTGTGCTGGCCCTGGCAGCCCAGCTGGAGCACGTTCTGCTCTGGTCATCCAACCATTCACTGACCCCTACACTGACCCATCGCACACCCACCGCTCCACCGCCCATCTGATGAACACTGATTTATCACCTCTTCTGTTCTAGCTCCTGTGTCTAAGCCCGGGAAGTCAGAAATAATGAGAAATTTATAATAAAGTAAAACTAGATTTTTTTCTTTTTTTATAGAACTAAGGCCTGCATTGAGATGAAAAACTAGATTTTTTATTTATTTATTTATTTATTTTTAGAGACTGGGTCTCGGTGTGTTACCCACGCTGGAGCGCAGTGGCTGTCCATAGGCGCGCGATCGCACTACTGATCAGCACGGGAGTTTTGACCTGCTCCGGTTCACCCCTCCTTAGGCAACTTGGTGGTCGCCCACTCCCAGGAGGTCACCGTACTGATGCCAAACTTAGTGCGGACACCCGATCGGCATAGCACCTGACAGCCCAGAACTCCTGGGCTCAAGCAATCCTCCTGTCTCAGCCTCCCGGGTAGCTGGGACTACAGGCACGCGCCACCGCATCCAGTAAAAACTAGATTTTTTAAAAAGACTTTTCTTTTAGAGCAGTTTTAAGTTCAGAGCAAAATTGAAAGGAAGGTACAGAGATTTCCCATGTATCCCCTGCCCCACACGCTCAGCCTCCTCTTTCTCAACATCTCCCATCATTTGTTGCAGTTGACGAACCTACGCTGACACGTCATCATCACCCCGAGCCCACAGTTTACAGCAGGGCTCACTCTTGGTGTGGTGTCGTCTGTGGGCTTTTACAAATGTGTGATGATACGCATTTACCATTACTGTGCCATTCAGAGCGGTTTCACTGCCCGGGACATCCTCTGTGCTCTGCCTGGTCACCCCTCCCCCAGCCCCGGCAACCACTGTCTCCAGAGTTTTGCCTTTTCCAGAGTGTCACAGAGTTGAAATCATATAGTGTGAAGCCTTTTCAGATGCGCTTCCTTCACTTGGTAATATGCATTTAAGGTTTCTCCATGTCTTTTCATGACTTGGTAGCTCGTATCTTTTTAGAACTAAAAAGTACTTAATAATCTGGATGTACCACAGTTAACCTCCACTACTAAAGGACATCTTGGTAGCTTCCAGGTTTTGGCAGTTATGAATAAAGCTGCTGTGAACATCTGTGTGCAGGTTTTTATGTGGCCATAGGTTTTCAACTCTTTTTTTTTGGAGACAGGGTCTCGCTCTGTCACCTGAGCTACAGTGCAGTGGCATCATTGTAGCTCAGGGCAACCTCAAACTCCTTGGGTTCAAGCAATTCTCCTGTAGCTGGGACTACAGGCGCACATCCCCACGCCTGGTTAATTTTTCTATGCATTTTGTAGAGACGGGGTCTCGCTCTTGCTCAGGCTGGTCTCAAGCTCCTGGCCTCAAGTGATCCTCCCGCCTCAGCCTCCCAAGGTGCCAGGATCACAGGCGTGAGCCACTTCACTCAGCGTGTTTTCAACTCCTTTGGGTAAATACAATACTAAGAAGCACATTACTGGATCGTATGGTACGTTTAGTTTTGTAAGAAACTGTCATCACAATGTTTTCCAAAGTGGCGGTACCGCCCTCCATTCCCGCCAGCAGTGAATGGGAGTTCCTGTTGCCCCACATCCTCGCCAGCATTTGGTGTTGTCAGTGCTCTGCATTTTGGCCACTCCGATAGGTGCACAGTGGTCAAAACCAGATTTGAGATGGAGTAACAAGGACCATATTTACCCTTCCACCTGGAACACTGAAAAATCCTGCCAAACTGTATGAAACCATGGGTTTCAACACATTGTACATCAGGCAGTAAAAGACAAGAATTCCGAGAGACGGGGGAATGAAACACACCACGGTCTCCCCGGCTACCGCTTTGAGGGAGTTTCCAGCAGAGAGAGGGCAAACCCAAGCGGAACTGGAAGACTCTGATTTGAGAACATGCAGCTGAGAGTCTGGAACAACCAAGACAGCTGGAGTTCAGACGACAGAGTACCGGAGAGGAGAGAGCAAAGAGACAATTGCAGAGACTTACAGAAGGTCTAGCACTGCGGTCCCCAAGCCCTGGGCTGTGGCCCGTACAGGTCTGTGGATTGTTAGGAAAACAGAGCCATGCATCACTGCCTGAGCTCCACTTCCCCCCACTCCCCCGCCCACCCCACCATCCGTGGAAAAATGGTCTTCCATTAAACCCGTCCCTGGTGCCAAAAAGGTTGGGGACCACTGGTCTAGAGTACTCAGCAGAGTACTGCTCAACATGTGTGTGGCTAGGCCCAGTGGCTCGTGCCTGTAATCCTAGCACTTTGGGAGAAGCTGAGGCGGGAGGATCACTTGAGGTCAGGAGTTTGAGACCAGCCTGAGCAAGAGTAGGACCCCATCTCTACAAAACAAATAGAAATATTAGCCAGGCATGGTGGCGCATGCCTGTGGTCCCACCTGCTCAGAAGACTGAGGCAGGAGGATCGCTTGAGCCCAGGAGATGGAGGTTGCAGTGAGCTACGACGATGCCACTGCACTCCAGCCTGGGTGACGGAGCAAGACTCTGTCTCAAAAAAACAAAACAAGGCCGGGTATGGTGGCTCACTCCTATAATCCTAGCACTCTCAGAGGCCGAGGTGGGAGGGTCACTTGAGGTCAGGAGTTCAAGGCCAGCCTGAGCAAGAGCAAGACCCCGTCTCTACTGAAAATAGAAAAAATTAGCCGGGCATGGTGGCACATGCCTGTAGTCCCAGCCACTGGGGAGGCTGAGGCAGGAGGATCGCTTGAGCCCAGGAGATTGAGGTTGCTGTGAGCTAGGCTGACGCCACGGTCCTCTACCAGAGTGACAGGGCAAGACTCTGTCTCAAAACAAAACAAACACACACACACACAAAACATGTGTGTAAGGAAATTAACCATAGTTTCCGGGAAAAGAACTATCTAAACAATTAGGAGGAGCAGTGCCCGGTGCTCGCGCAGGTCTGGAATGGGGCCCTTTTCCACCAGGCAGACTGGAAAACCTCATGACGTGCAGAGCTCGGGAAAGCTTTGCCTCAGTACCTCAAACTAATTAATTAGCCTGAGCTGGGAACCAATCCAGACTCACCAAACAGATCATACATCAAGACTTAAAGGATCAAACTGTCTCTGAGTAAATTAACTGCATCCCAGAATCAAGCTCAAGAAGATTTACAGGAATGAAAGATATTCGGCACCTAATAAGGTAAACTCTCAATATCTGAGATCCAAAAGAGAAAAAAGGTTGCCAGGCATTCAAAGAGACAAGAAAAATATGACCCATAGTAAGATAAGCAAGTTATAAAAAAGACTCGAGTCAAATTCCTGAGATGAAAACTACATTGTATAAGCTGAAAAGTATACTGAGTGGGGTTAATGGAAGAATAGACATCCCGGAAGAAAACATTAATGAACTCGAAAACATTATAATAAAAACTACGCAAAATGAAACACGGAGAGAGAAATAAATTTTAAAAATGAAAATAGCAACACTGAGTTGTAGAATAACTTTAAGCAGACTGAGATGTATGTAGCTGTAGTCCCTGAAAGGGGAAGGGGCAGAGAACATTCGAGAAGTAACAGCTGAGAGTTTCCCCAACTTGATGAAGATCATGAACTCACAGGTCCACGAAGCTCAACAGACCAAGCACAAGAAACACGAAGAAAACTACACATAGGTATATCGTGATTGAATTTCTCAAAACCAGTGATAAGGAGAAAAATCTTAAAGCCAGACAAGAAAAAGACATGTTGTATACACAGGGACAAAAATAATGATGATTGCAGTTTTCTCTTTGGAAACGATGCAAGCAGGAACAAAATGGAGCAACATTTAGAATTCTGTACCCAACAAAACATCTTTTCAAAACAAAGATAAAATGAAGACTTTTTTCAACACATGAAAGCTGAAAGAACTCATCATGAGTAGACCCAAAACACATAATATGGTAATGGAAATTCTTCAAGCAGAAGTAAAATTATGCCAGATAGAAATCTGGATTTACACAAAAGAATGAAGAACACCAGAAATAGTTACTATGTGGGCAAATTTGTAAGACTTTCTATTATTTAAGTTGCTTTAAAAGATAAATAGTTTAAACAAAAATAATAATAATATATTGTGCAAAATGTATGAAAATAGCATAAAGGCCAGGAGAAAGAGTAAGTATACTATAATAAAGTTCTTACACTATATGTCAGAGTTTCTCAACCACACCACCATTGACATTTTGGGCCAGATAATTTTTCATAATCATGAAGAAGGATCCTGTGAATTTTAGGATTTTAGCAGCATCCCTGGCCTCTACCTACTGAAGGCCCCTAGTCTCTGGACATTGCTAACTGTCCTCTGAAGGACAAAATTGTTCCCAGTTGAAAACCAATGCTGTATGACTGTGAAAAGATTTAATATCGCTCGAAGATAGATTGTGATAAGTTAAATATACACATAACAAACCCTACAGCAAGTACTAAAATAACAAAAGAAAGAGTTAACAAGCCAACAGAGAAAATAAAATTGAATAATTGAAAACCTCCAATGCAAAGAAGGCAAGAAAAGAGTGAAAAAGAAACAAAGAACAGATGAGATGGGATACATAGAAAACAAATAATAAGGTAATAGAGTTAAACCTAACCATATCCAAAAAATCACATTAAATGTATATGGTTTAAACATCCAATTAAAAAGGCAAAGATTGACAGACTGAATAAAAAAGCAATAGCAAAACTACATGCTACCTAAAATATGAAGACAGACATAGATTAAGAGTCAGAATGGAAAAAAAGATGTATCATGTTAACACTAGTCAAAAGAAAGCTACAGTGATATCAATATCAGACAAAGAAGATTTCAGAGCAAAGAATAATATCAGGGATGTAGAAGGTCATTTCATAAAGATACAGGAGTCAATTTATCAAGAGGGCATAACAATCATAAACATTGGTCACCCTGGTAAGAGAATTTCAGAACACATGAAGTAAAAGCTGATAGAACCGTAATGAGAAATGGTCAAATCTACAATTACAGTTGTAAATGTCAATACTCTTCCCTCAGTAATTGATAGAACAAGCGGACAGGAAATCAGCAAAGATATAGTAGACTTGAACATTCCCAACCAATTTGACCTGTTCGACATTTACAGAATGCTCACAGCGAAGTACTCATTCTTCTCCAGTGGATGTTGTACATTTGCCAAGATATTCTGGACTATAAAATTGGTCTGAATAAATCCAAAAATATTCCAGTCATATAAATGTTCTCTGACCAAAACGAAATTAAATTAGGAATTAGAAAGATATCTGGACAATCCCCAAGTATTTGGAAATTAAATAACACACTTCTAAATAATCCGGGGGTCAAAAAAGAAATAAAAATGGAAAATAGAAAGCAGCTTGAACTGAATGAAAACATGAGGTTCCCCTATAGCACCTAGGGGGAAACGATGGTGCTAAACCCCTGCATTGGAGAAGAAGAAAGGTCTCAAATGCAGGACCTCGGTTTCCATCTTTAAAAAGTAGAAAAGGGGGGTCAAATTAAATCCAAAGCAGAAAAACAAAAGAAATAATAAAGATCAATGGAAAAATCAATAAAATTAAAAACAGAAAAAAGAAGAGAGAAAATGAAATCACAAGTGGGTTCTCTGGGACGGTCAACAAACATGACAAACTTTTAGACAAACCCATCAGAAAAAAAAGAAGACATAAATTGCCAGTGTCAGAAATGAGAGAGGTGATATCACTACAGATTCTACAGATATTAAGAGAGTAACAAGAGAATATCATAATAAATTTACGCCAATAAATTCATGATTTAGTAAGCTGGGGGTGGTGGCGTGTGCCTGTATTACCAGCTACTCGGGAGGGAAGCTGAGGCAGGAGGATTGTTTGAGCACAGGAGTTCAAGATCAGCATGGGCAACATAACAGACCTCATCTCAAAAATTAATTAGTTAATTAATTAATTAATGACAGGTGAAATGGACAAATTTGGCCATGTTTTTTCTGTCTCCTTACTGTCTTTCAACTTCTAAATGTTGAAACACACAAGAGCCCAGCCTTTGACAATCATCCCTTTTCAGCCCAACCAGCCGAAAGGTACCAGAAAATCACAGGGAAAGTAGAAAATACGTAAAGATAAATGAAAACATAAACACAGCATAGTAAAATTTATGAGATGCAGCAAAAACAATGCTCAGCAAGAGATACATAGCTATAAACAGCTACATTTTATTTTAAAAAAGAAAGATCTCAAATCAACAAACTAACCGTAGGCATTAAAGAACCAGAAAAATCAGACTAAACCAAACCCAAAGCTAACAGGAATAAGGAAATAATAAACATAGAGCAGAGATAAATCAAATAGAGACTAAAAAATGACAGAGAGAATCAACAAAATAAAAAGTTGGTTATTTGAAAAGAACAACAAAATTGACAGACCTTTAGCTAGACCAATTAAGAAGATGCAAATGACTAAAATGAAAAACAAAAATGGATACATCACTACTGCTTTGCAGAAGCAAAAGAGATTATAAGAGAATACTATGAAGAATTGTACACCAACAAATGTAATAACCCAGATGAAAGGGTCATGCTCCTAGAAACATACAAATTACCAAAACTGACTGAAGAAGACCTCATTAGAATGATGTATATAAGTCAACACACCTATAACAAGAAAAGAGATTGTATTAGTCATCAAAAACCTCCCAAAAAAGAAAAGCCCAGGGCCAGATGGCTTCACAGGTGAATTCTACAAAACATATAAGAATTAACGGCAATTCTTTTCAAAATCTTCCCCCAAAAAATAGAAGAGGAAGGAACACCTCCTCACTCATTCCATGAGGCCATTACACTGCAAACAAAAAACTGGACACCAATTTCCTTTATGAACATAAATGCAAAAGTCCTCAACAAAATACTAGCAAACCAAATCCAATGGCATATTAAAGGGACTATATACCATGACCAAGTACAGTTTATTTAAGGAATGTAAGGATGTTTCAACCCACAAAAAAATCAATCAGTATAATATATAACATTAAGAAAATGAAAGAAAAAATCCCACATGATCATCTCCATTGATGAAAAAAAAATGCCATGAAATTTGACACTCTTCCATGATAATAGCACTCAAAAACCTAAGAATAGAAGGGAACTTCCTCAAAATAATAAAGAGCATTTGTGAAAAACCTACAGCTAACATCATACGCAATGACGATAAACCGAAAACTTTTTCCCTGCTATGTTTCGAATGCACGCATGCATCCCTTTCATATTCATATGCTGGAACTTAACCCCCAAGGTGATGGTACTGAGAGGTGAGGCCCTTTGGAGGTGATTAGGCCATGAGGGCCCCACCCTCATGGATGGGATTAGTGCCCTCATAAAAGGGCTTAGGGAGAGAGTTTGTCCTGTGGTCCCTTCCGCCATGTGAGGACACAGTGATCCTCCACCCTGGAAGACAGGCAAGCAAAGCATCACCTTGGAGCCAGAGAGCAAGCCCTTGCCAGACACCAAGTCTGCCGGTGCCTTGATCTTGGACTCCCAGCCTCCAGAGGTGAAGAACTAAAATTCTGTTCTTTGTAAATTACCTAGTTTAAGGTATTTTGTTATAACAGCCTGAATGAACTAAGGTGCCCCTGTCCGGACCAAGGCAAAGATGCCCCCCTTTGCCACTGCTACTCAACATTGTCCTGGAATTTCTAACCAGAGCAAATAGACAAGAAAAGAAGTCTCCAAATAGAAAAGGAAGAAGTAAAACTATATCTGTTCATAGATGACATAATCTTATATAAGAAAAATCCCAAAGAATCCATTTTTACAAAACCTACTAGGGCTAATAAATGAGTACTGCAAAGTTGCAGGGCACAAGATCAGCACACACAAATAATCAGTGGTGTTGCTAAATGCCAGCAATAAACGATCCCAAAATGAAATAAAGAAACCAATTCTGCTATAATTTGAATGTTTTGCCCCTCCAAAACTCATGTTCAACTTAATCCCCCACGTAACAGTATGAAGAGACAGGGCTTTTAAAGGAGGTGATTTGGGCTTGAGGGCTCTGTCCTCATGGATGCATTAATCCATTCATGGATTAGTGGGTTAATGGATTAGTGGGTTATTGTGAGAGTGCTTTAGTTATCACGAGAGTGGGTCTGTTACAGAAGCCAGTGTGGCACACTCTATCCCCACCCGTGCTGCCTCAGGACTCTGCAAAGAATCCCCACCAGCAAAAAGGTCCTCACCAGATGCAGCCCCTAGACTTTGGACTTCCCAGCCCCTAAGAAATAAATGTTTTTAAAATAAATTATCCAGTCTCAGGTACTTAGTTATAGCAACAGAAAATGGACTACGACAGAAAATTGATACTGGAGTTGTTGAAGATACGGAAATCTGGAAGCAACTTTGGAACTCAGTAATGGGTAGAGGCTGGAAGAATTTGAAGAAGTAGACCAGAAAAATCCTGGATTGCTATAAATAGAGTATTAAGGACAATGCTGGTGAGGGGTGAGAAGGGCAGAGCTGTGAGAAAAGTCTGCAACTTCTTAAAGACCACTTCAGCAGGCATGACCAGAATGCTGGCAGAAATCTGGACATGAAAAGCTGTGCTGCTGTGATCGCAGACGGAAATGAGGAACAAGGTATTGGAACCTGAAATGAAGGCCATGCTCGTTACAAAGTAACAAGGAGCTTGGTGACACTACCTCCATGCCCCAGGGCTTTGTGGAAGGCTGAACTTGGGAGGGAAGAACCAGGATATCTGGTGGAAGAAACTTCTAAGCAGCAAAGCATTCGCGACGCTGCATGGTTACTTTTGGATGCTTACAGCGAGAATCTGGAGAAAGGGACGATACAGACAGAATTTATAGTTAAAAAGGAAGCAGAACATAAAAATTTGGAAAAGTCACAGCCTGGCCACGGAAAGAATGAAAAACGTGTGTTTGGGTGCAGCCCAGAGAAAATGTTGGTAAAGAGATTAGTCCTACTAGAAGAGTGACAGAGACTTTTCATCAGCACGGTGAGAGAAAGCCCCAAAGGCACTTTAGAGATTTTCGAAGCTGCCCCTCCCATTGGAGGCCCACAGGCCTAGGAGGGCAGAATGGTTTGGTGGGGGGTGAAGAGGGGAGAGTCCCCACCAACATGAAGGTCCTCTCAGATGTGCAGCCCATAGACTGTGGACTTCCTCGCCTCCAGAACTGTAAGATGATGCAGCAATCCCACTGTGTATACCGCTATATATTTGATATACATCCAAAGGAAGCAAAATCAGTATGTCAAAGAAACATCTGCATTCCCGTATTTACTGCATCATTAATCCCAGTAGCCAAATTATGGAATCAACCTAAGTGTACATCAATGGATAAATGAATAACAAAAATGTGGTACATATACACAACGAAATACTATTTGGCCATAAAACAGAATGAAATCCTGGCTGGGCACAGTGACTCATGCCTATGATCCCAGATACTTGGGAAGCTGAGGCAGGAGGATTGCTTGAGTCCAGCAGTTTGATACCAGCCTGGGCAATATAGCAAGACCCCATCTCTAAAAAAAAAAAAATTAAAAAATTAGGTGGGTGTGGTGGCGTGTACCTATAATCCCAGCTACTTGGGAGGCTGAAGCAGGAGGATTGCTTAAGCCCAGGATATTAAGGTTACAGTGAGCTAGGATGGTGCCACTGCACTCCAGCCTTAGCAACAGAGTGAGAGGAAGACTCTGTCTCTAAAAAAAAAAAAAAAAAAAAAGAATGTAATCTTGTCATTTATTTACAGCAACATGGATGAACCCGAAGGACATTATGTTAAGTGAAATAAGCCAGACATAAAAAGACAAATAGTGCATGATCTCATTCATATGTGGAATCTAAAAAAGTTGATCTCATAGAAGTGGAGGCAGGAAAATGGTTACCAGAGGCTGGGGAGAGGGGAAGAGAGATGGGGAGAGGTTGATCAACAGGTATGAAGTTATAGTTAGATAGGAGGAATAGGTTCTGGTGTTCTATTGCACTGTAGAGTGACTATAGTTAACAATAATGTATATTTCAAAATAGCTAGAAGAAAGGATTCTGAATGTTCTCACCACAAAGAAAATAATAAATGTGTACAATTATTATATATCAATAAAAACAAAATAAAAATTTAAAAATAACTGCAAGAAATACATTTTTTTGTATAAATTACCCAGTCTCAAGTACTCAGTTATAGCAACAGAAAAATGGATTAAGATAAATTCCATTTACAATAGTATAAAAAAGAATACTTAGGAATAAATTTAACCAAGGAAGTGTAAGACTTGCACACCGGCAACTACAAAACATTTCTGAAAGAAATTGAAGAACACTTAAAGGGAAAGACCTTTCAGGTTCAAGAATTGAAAGAGTAAATATTGTTAACATGTCAATATTACTCAAAGTTATCTACAAATTCAACATAATTCCCATCAAAATCCCAACGGCCTTTTTTGCAGAAATGGAAAACCTGATTGACCCTCAACTCATATGGAATTAAAAGGGCCCAATTGCCAAAGAAAATCAAACCAAACCAAACCAAACCAAAACAAAAAAAAAACTTGAGGCCAGGCAAGGTGGCTCAGGCCTGTAATCCTAGCACTCTGGGAGGCCAAGGAGGGAGGATCATTTTGAGTTCAGGAGTTCAAGACCAGCCTGAGCAAGAGTGAGCTCCTGCCTTTACCAAAAATAGAAAAAAAATTAGCTGGGCGTGGTGGCGCACACCTGCAGCTACTTGGGAAACTGAGGCAGGAGGATCTTGGGATGCTTTAGCCCAGAAATTGGAGGTTGCTATGAACTAGGCTGATGCCACAGCACTCTAGCCCAGGCGACAGAGTAAAACTCTGTCTCCAAAAAAAAAATCTTGAAAAAGAAGAACAATGTTTAAGGACTCACACTTCCGATTTCAAAACTTCCTACAAAGCTATAGTAATCAAAAGAATGTGGTAATGCCAGCAGGGTAGACATATAGAGAAATGAAATACAATTGACAGTCTTAGAAATACAAACATGCGTCTGTGACCAATCGATTTTCAACAAGTGTGCCAAGAACTTTTCAATGAGTAAAGAAGAGCCCCTCCAACAAATGGAGGTAGGAAAACCGGATAACCACGTGCAAATGAATGAAGTTTGAGCCTTACTTCATGCCATATACAAAAATTAACTCAAAATGGATGAAAGATCTATATATTTAAGAGCCCAACTGTAGAACTCTTAGAAGAAAACATACAGGTAAATCTCCCTGACCTTGGATTCACATTAGTTTCTCAGATATGACACCAAAAGCACAAACAAAAGAAAAAATAGGTAAATTGCACTTCATCAAAATTAAAAACTTTTGTGTGTCAAATGACACTATTAAGAGAGTGAAAATACAAACTGCAGAAGGAGAGAACACATTTGCAGATCTTATATCTGATAATGATTTCATATCCAGACTATATAAAGAACTCTCACAACTCAAAAACAAAAAGACAAAAGTCTGATTTGAAAATGGGCAAAGGACTTGAATACACACTTCTCCAAAGAAGATACAAATAGCCAACAAGCTCATCAAAACATGCTCAGCATCATTAGTCATTAAGGAATTGCAAATCAAAACTGTGAAGAGATACTACTTCACATCCATTAAGATGACCACAATTTTTTAAAAAATCTCAGAAGTAGTAAGTGTTGGTAAGGATGTGGAGAAATCAGAACACATATCCATTTCTGGTGGGAATGTAAAATGATATAGTTGCTGTGGAAAACAGTTTGATGGGGCCTCAAAAATTCAAATATGGAATTTCATATGACTTAGCAATTCCCATTCTAGGCATAAACCCCAAAGAATTGAAAACTAGCACTGAAAAATAAATAACGTGTACACAAATGTTCATAGAAGCACTAGTCACAATAGCAAAAGGCAGTAACGACCCAAATGCCCATCAATGGATGATGGATAAACAGGCAGTGTCGGGGATGGGGTGGATGGAGTGTGACAGTTTAATGGGTACAAGTTTTTCTTGTGGGGTGATGAAAATATTTTGGCATTTATAGAGGTGGTCATTACATAACATTACAAATGTACTCAATGCCACTTTAAAATGGGTAATTTTATGTTATATGAATTGCATCTCAATAAAAAAGTTTTTAAAATTTGATTATACATTTTCTAAAAGATCTACTGTTTTTCTGTGAAAGGGTTGTATTAGCCAGGATAGGATAGGCTTATGCACTGAAAGGAAATCAGGATAGTAGTTTTGAACATTTAAATTTGAAATGCTGTAGCTATCATACAGGAGCTGTTGAGTAGAAAGTTGAATATACACGTTAGAGTTCAGGAGACAGGTCAGGCTGGAGAAAAAAATCAGAATCATCAGCATTTAGATAGTGTTTAAAGACAAAGGGTTAGATGAGATCACACTGAAAGTGAAAATGTGCGCTGGGTGCGGTGGTTTGCCCCTGTAATCCCAGCTACTCAGGAGGCTGAGGTGAGAGAATGGCTTGCGGCCAGGAATTTTTTTTTTTTTTTTGAGACAGAGTCTCACTTGTTGTCCCGGCTGGAGTATCAGGCCAGGAATTTGAGACCAGCCTGGGCAATATAGCAAGACCCTATCTCTACAAAAAAATTAAAAAATGGGTTGTTGTTATAAGGTTTTTTTGAGTCAGTTTTGGTAATTTGTATGTTTCTAGGAATGTGTCCTTTTCATCCAGGTTATCAAATTTGTTCATCGTAGTCTCTTATAATTCTTTTTATTTGTGTAAAGCAGTAGTGATATGCCATTTTTATCTTTGATTTTAATTATTTGCATCTTCTCTTTCTCTTAGTCAATCTAGCTAACGGCTTTTTCTTTGCAAATAACCAGCATTGTTTTGCTGATTCTCTCTGCTGTCTTTCTAGCCTCTGTTTCCCTTTTCTCTGCTCTACATTTATTATTTCCTTCCTTCTCTTAGCTTTGGGTTTGGTTTGCTCTGATTTTTCTAGTTCTTTAGTGTATACAGTTGCCGATTTGAGATCCTTTTTTTTTAATGAAGGTGTTTACCGCTACACATCTCTCTCTGAGAGAGAGATGTTTTGGAGGCATCCCAGCAGTTTTGATATGCCATGTTTATGTTTTCATTCACCTCATTTCACTAAGAATTCTCTCATTTCTTTGTGATTTGGAGGAATCTATTGGTTTTTTAAGAGTATGTTGTTTAGTTTGCACATATTTGTAAACCTTCCAGTTTTCCTTCTACTATTGATTTCTAGTTTAGTTCCATTGTGGTCAGAGAAGATATTTTGTATGATTTCAAACATTTTAAACTCAGTGAGAGTTGCTTCATTGCCTAACATGTTCTATTCTGGAGAATGTTCCGTGAGCGCTTGAAAAGAACGTGTCTGCCGCTGTCGGGCGGTGTGTTCTGCACATGTACGTGAGGTCTGGTTGACCCGCAGTGCTGTTCGAGTCCTCTCTTTCCTTACTGATGTTCTATCCCTTATTTAAAGCAGATACTCAAAGTTTCCAGCTATTATAGAACTATTTCTCCTTTTAATTTTGTTAATGTTTACTCCATTTATTTGGGGGTTCTGTTGACTGTTGTATATATGTTTATAATTATTACATCTTCTTGATTAACTGTACCCTTTATTAATACATCATGACCTTCTTTGTCTCTTGTAAAAATTTTTTACTTAAAGACTATTTTTTGTGGTATGAGTATAGCCACCCCAGCTCTGTTTTGGTTATCATTTGCACAGAATATCATTTTCTATGCTTCCATGCTCAACCCATTTGTGTCTTTGGACTTAAAGTGGGTTTTCTGTAGACAACTTATAGTTGGATCATGTTTTCTCAATCTATTCTGCCAATCTCTGTCTTTCTATTGAAGAGTTTAGTCAATTTGCATTTCAAGTAATTACTGACAAGATAGGACTCTTCCTGGCATTTCACCATTGTTTTCTGTATGTGCCTTACTTTTTTTGTTCCTCATTTCCTCCATTACTACTTTCTTCTGCTTAATTTATTTTTTTGGTAGTGTACCTCTTTGATTCCCTTCTCATTTCCTTTTATTTTTAGAGATTATTTTTAGTGGTTACAGTGAGGATTACTATCAACAATTAACTTTATAACAATCTAATTTGAACTGATACCAAGTTGGTTTCAATAGCATACAAAAACTTTGCTTCCACGCACCTCTGTCTGCCTCCTTTCACGTTGTTATTGTCACAAATTGCATCTTTAAACATTGTGTGACCACTAACATATATTTATAAGTATTGTTGTATGCATCTGTCCTTTAAATCAGGGGTTGTTAACCCCCGGGCCATGGCCCGGTACCGGTCGGGGGCTGCTAGGAAACGGGCCGCACGTAGCGGCCTGAGCTCCACCCCACCATCCCTCAGCCACGACACCCCACCTCCCCACGCCCCGGTCCGTGGAAAAATTGTCTTCCATAAAACTGGTCCCTGGTGCCAAAAAGTTTGGGGACCACTGCTTTAAATCATATAGGAAACAAAAAGAGCAGTTATATGCCGAAAATACAATGATACTGTTTCATATTTACCCACGTAGTTACCTTCACTAGAGCTTATCTCTCTATGGCTGCGAGTTACCCTCTAGTGTCCTCTCATTGCAGCCTGAAGTACTCCCTATAGCATTTCTTTTAGGGTAAGTAACTAGTAACAAACGTCATCATTTTTACTTATCTGGGAATGTCTTAATTTCTCCTTTGCCTTTAGGTTAGTTTTACTGGAGATAGAATTCTGGGTTGACAGTTTTTTCTTTCAGCACTTTAGATACGTCTAAAACCTCCCCTGGTAGTTTTAATGCAGTCGAGGTTGAGAACAACTTACCTGTATGATGATGGAGAAAGAGGACGAAGTCACCCCCCGATCCCTGAGTAACCACATGGAGCAGAGCCTCCTGCTGCCTTGAAACACGCACTTGGGACCTTGGCGAGAGAGAGAGAAACGTCTCTGTTCTTTAAGTCACATAATCATGTGTTCTCTTTAGAGCAACTTCAGCCTGCCTGGTATAGGATTCAATAAGGACAAGACCCAGAGTTAGTAGTTTACCCTCCTCTGCTCCAATACTTCCTATCTAGGTCCCCTCGGATAGGTTTCTCCACCCCAGATTAAGCTCTGGGGACACAAACCCCAGCCCACACCTACCTGATCCACCTCCCGGCCACTATAAGGAGGGCTTCAAACTAAGGGAGTGGCGGATACACTAGGAGACAAGGGAGGGGTGCGGGTGTAAGTGAGCTGAGGAGGGGGAGAAAGGAGAAAGGAGCAGGTGAACCCAAGACACTGGAGGTCCTGGTCAGAGAGTGGGACAAGGGGCTTCTGGGTCCAGAAGTGGAACGGCGCCAGCTGGTGCGAGCACATGGCAGTGGCCGTGGGTTTGAGCAGGCACTGCGTGGTACAGGTGGGAGCCGCGGGGTCTGGGAAGCCGAGCCGCTGCGAGGCAGTGAGGAGGATGATGTTCTCCCAGGCTACTCCTGCCTCGCACCACTCAGCCCTTCCCCCGGGTGGACACGGCCGCAGGAGGGACAGTGCGAGCAGATTAGAAAAAGGAAACTTTCCTGGTTGTGAGATTCAAAGGCCAAGAAGGCCCTTAGATTCTGCCTGCTGCCGTGGGGGGAGCTTCGCACAGGAGGGATTCACTGAAAGGTGATCCTCGAGAGGGGAATGGAATCTCCTGGACCAGACAGGATGGGGCGAGCCACTCACCGCCAAAACACGGGAGGAAAGGCTCTTGGGTCTGGAGCCCGCACCGCAGGGCAGGGCCCAGTTCCCTGTGCCTGCATCCCCTGCAGAGAGATGAACCCAAGCTGGACACATGGACACAGAGAAGGCCGTGTAAAAGCCAACGGCTGGACGAACGTACCGTGGCCATTTCAGTCAAGGTAAAGAAGACCCAGGGGATACGGGAAGAAAATTCAAGTCTCTAACACCGTCAGCGTCGGCTCGGCCCACCCGTGTCTCAGGCTGTCTCTCTGCACGCAGTGCCCGACTCCAGGCCTTGGGGTGCTGCGCTGCGGTTTAGGCTGACAGCCACGAGGTGCGGTGGCCGCGCAGATCTCAGCCCGGCCCAGCCTCCCCTTCACCGCCGCGCGTCGCCCCTGCTCAGCTTTGTGTGCGTCTCTGGCGGGCTTCCTCTCCCCTGGGCTGTCCCTCCTCCTGGAGAATCGGCGCCCTCCTCTCCAGGTCCGGCTAACTCTGATCTGCTCCGAGGTCTATTTGAGGTCCCCAAAGGGCGTCTCCAGCCCCTGGTATGGGTTTCCTCCCCCACGCTGCCCTGCTGCTAGCGGACGGCTTCTCCCCTTGTGTTTGGTCTCTCCCCTCCCCTGCAGAATTTGTGCGGTTATTTTACTCCTTTGAGGCTTCGTCAAATGTCAGAGAAACAATCCCAAGCAAGGCCGCCCAGACAGGAGAAGCAGCGTCGCCTAGAACCACAGAACTAAATGTTGTGACGGGAGGTGCCCACGCGTCAGCTGAAAACAGGGGCCCGGCACAGGCGAGTGGGGCTGCTTCGCTCCCTCCCCACGCCTCGCAGCGGCACCCAGCCCGCCCCCCACCCGCCCTCAGTGCGGCCCTCCCCAGCCCAGCATCCTGCTCCCTCGGGGCCCCCGGGAAGCAGGGTCCGCAGCTGCATCGTGTTGTCGACACGATATACAGACCTCAATTTCCCAACTCCAGGCCGGTGCCATCATTTCTGCGGAAATGGGGAGACGTGCCCTGAATGCCCTCTCGCCCCTGCTCACCCGGCAGCGCGAGCTGGCAGTCCGGTGCTCCTCCAGCCCTGCACGTAGGAGGCGCAGCATCGGCCGTCGGCTGGGCCTCTGTCCGCGTCGGGGTAAGCCGAGTCTGGGTCGGCTCCTGCCTGGCCTTGCTGGAGCCAGGACCCCGCAGGCCATGCAGGGAAGGCCCGGAGAATCGGGAGTATCGGCCAGGCCCAGGGGTGGGACAAGAGAGCAAATGCGGCCGGGTTTCCCGCGTCCTCTGAATCACCACCCGGTGATCGCATGGGGCGAGGAGCAGGATGGCTCCCAGTTCACAGAGGCCGTTGCAAGACGGTCCAGTACTTGGTCAAAGAGCAGCGCAGACGCCATGGAGGAATTTCAGAAGAAAAATGGCAGCCCTAACGGACGTGTGCGTGTGCGTGTGCGTGTGCGTGCGTGCGTGCGCATGCGCACGGAGGTAAGGAACCTGAGCGATTACACAAGCGCACACACCTGTAGTCAGGGCTAAGGCAGCCCTCTGGACTACTCTAGTCCTAGGCTTGGCCTAGACATTATTCCTTGGGAAGCCGT
>CAUYSK010024221.1:0-33182 GCA_963575035.1 Avahi laniger
TCTTTTGTTTAGATGGGGCTTTCCCACCCAACCCCTCACTTGTAACGGTCTGTCTGTAGTATATGTTGGGTATGAACCTTTGGCTTTTCTTGTGGGTGCTTTGATGGTGATCTAGGTTCTGGATGGATGCCTTGGTTATAAATATCTTTAGCGTGGTGGTTTTCTCAGTTGCTGGTTGTTTATAGGCTGCAGCAGTGGTGAGCTATGTGTGTGGGCTGATTCCCTGCCTTTCTTTGATAAGGGAGGATGGAGGTCTTAGAAATTCTTTCTCTTTCTCCAGCCCTGTGTTCTGCCCCTCAACAGAATTTCTCTTTCCTCCTCTCCCATAAACTATTTTACCAGAAAGAAATATAAACTTTTCAACCCCACTGGGGAGTGGAATCGTCATTTTCTGGGGGTTCCTGTATATACAAGTTAAATACATTTGACAACTCTTATTAGTCTGCTTTATTGTAAGTTGATTTTTCAGTATACCTTCTGGGAGCAAAGAAGTAGTTTTGCCTTCACCCCAACAGTGTCAGGTAATAAATGCCCCTTCTCCCACTGCAAATCTCCGTGTCAGTGTCTGGCTTTAATTGTGCCAGGTGCATGGAGCCCAGTTTGGTTTGTTAACAATTGAGGTACAGGCACTTAGGACACTCCTGGCACTATGTAAGTTTACATAGTAAGCACTCTATAAAACATTAGCTATCATCATTTCTATGGCCAGTTTGTACCTGGAGGTGCAGAATACCATAATACCACTCACTACAGAATGGAGGAGGAGCAATCTGTAAAGTGAAGAAAAAACCCCGATAGCAGTAAATATTGAGAACTCTTGTTTTTCACACACTGTATTACATCTGTTGAGTCTCAAAGAGGCAAGTAGAGGTAGGTGAAAGACCTTGTCTTAGTCTGTTTGTATTGCTATAATAAAACATCTGAGACTGGGTAATTTATAAAGAATAGTCATTTATTTCTCAAAGTTCTAGAGGCTAGAAGCCCAAGGTCAAGGTGCTGGGAAGTTTGGTGTCTGGTGAGAGCCTAGCCTCTGCATCTAAGGTAGCAATTTGTTGCTGCATCCTCACATGGCCGAAGGCAGAATGGCAAAAACGGTCTAGCTAGTTCCCTTTTATAAGGGAGGGGACCAGGGGGTGGTGGTCATGAGTTTATTTTCCTTTACAGTTTTCTTGGTCTGACAGAACTCAACCATAAATCCGTCTGAGACTGATGTTTCTTTGTGAGGAGATTTTAAACTTACCAAATTTCTTGGATCAGCTAAAATATCCTTAAAGAATATGGTCAAGGGAATTGACCCTCTTGCCCTAACCAGGCAGCAGGACTTATTAAGAAGTTATAATGATGACAGTGTGGTACTAGCACAGAAATAAAGGAAATGACAGATGAACAACATATCCTAGAAACGCTCATACTTGATATACAGAGAAGCCTGATAGAGAACTGTGGAAATCACTAAACATTCAATAACTGGGGCTTGAGTAACTGATTATCCACAGGCGGGAAAATTAGATTCTTACCTTACATCTTGTACATATACACACAATTCTCAATAAATTAAACACTTAAATGTGAAAAGCAAAAGTTACAAACAGGCAAATTTTACAGTGGAGGGAAATGAATGGCAAGCATGAAAAATTACTGACCTCATGAGGTCAGGAAAATGCAAGTTAAAACTATGAGATACTGTTTTATATATGCTAGAATGACAGAACATTGTCAAGGGAAATACTGCTCAAGAGAATATGACCATTTTGGAAAATAACTTGGCATTATCTTGCAAAGTTAAAAATGACAAACCCTATGATCTGACAAGTCCTCACCTACGTATAAACTCTCTTGCATATGTGTAGCGGGCACATTCAAGAATGTTTATGGTAGTATTGTTTCTATTAACCAAAATTAAAAACCAAATGTCAACTGACAGGAAAATGAATAAATTGTGGTATACTCACACAGAATACTATACAGGACCTAAACTAACCATACACATAAGCACAAGAATAAATTTTAAACACAAACTCAAAAGCACAAGTTGAACAAGACTTTGCATTAAGATACTATACGTACAAAGCTTTAAAAGTACAAAGCTTTAAAAATACAAAGTGAAACAGTATGTTTAGAGAATATACATTTGTCATAAAAACAAACAAAACATGTAAGAAATAATGGTGGGGGAAAAATAAGCAAGGAGAGAAAATACAAAAGAACACACATGTATATGAAATTGGCAACTTTCTGTCTTTAGTTGGGTGATGAATTTGAGTGTTAATTTTATTATTATGCTTCATGCCTTACATGTTTTATACAATTTTTTCTATGTTTCAATTATTATATAAAACAATTCTTTATCAGAAGCTTATCTCCTAGTGACTCAGTGGAATGGTGGGAAAAGTCCATTCTCTGTAGTCTAAGGTGCGGGTCAGCATACTTCTTCTATATAGGGCGAGACAGTAAATATGTTAGGCTTCTGGGCCTTACAGTCTTTGTTGCAACTATTCAACTCTGGTGTTGTACCAGAGAGCAGCCATAGCTAACATGTAAACAAATAGGTATGATTGTTCTCCAATAAAACTTTATGAAAACAGGTGGCCACTGGATTTGGCCCATCAGGCATATTTGCTGATGTGAACTAAAAATAAAATCCCAAGCCCTCTGTTAACTGAATGAACCCTTCTCAGCCAATGTGCCCCAAGAAATACCTTAAAACTGAGTTCCTAGCCATGCTGGGATGGAAGAGAGAAAGCACAATTACAGTGTATGATTTCCCTTCATACATATTCATGACTCCTCCTATAGATACTTGTTAAATATGTTCGTTTCATCACCATGCTCAGTATAAAATCCCAATGCCTTTTCTCTCTTCTCGGAAGCACGTGTGCCTACCTTTTCTGGCCTGGGATTTGCTTCCTAACCTGTTGGAATAGCCACCCAGCAAGTTGCTAACCTTTGTAAGAAATAAAGCTCTCCTTTATTATAAACCTTGTTAATGAATTTTGTTTTAGTTAACAATGACCTCTGGTCAAAGGTAACTTTTTAAACTTTAGGCTCCGCTATCTGCCATTCCATTTCGTAAACTTGGCAAAGCAAAAACTGACTGGAAGCTGTTTATCAATTCATTTTTATTTCAATTTTAACAACTAGTACATTATCCATGCCCTTAGGAAAAGGCTCTCCCAATTCTATGTGTTCCCGAAATACAAACCCATGGATATATCTGAGGCCAAGCAATTCAGTTTTTTATTCACAAAGTCCATTCTTTAGACAGTTTCAAATAAAGTCTAATAAACTAATAGCCACTAGAGAGTTCAGAAATGATTAGAATGGACTACAGCTATGAAAACTAATACCAATTTAATAAACAAAAATAAAATGCCATTAGGTATTTACTTACGCATTTGTAGCTTGAAGGTCTGTGAATATCCTGTCTTCTGCCAAAGTGGAAACTATTATCCTTACCCACCATGGATTAAGTCTAAGGTTTTCACATTCTTTACCTGGATAATGAATAGAACCTTTCCTTTTTAATAACTTCGCTTTTAATATAAATTCCAATAACTGAATCCCAAAAGAAAAATATATTTACCATCAGAAAACGCAATTCTGTTTTAGTTTTCACAAAGTTCTGGCCTTTTGGAAAAGCTTACAGAAGCAGATATGGCAAAATAATTTCTTAAAGTATTTTTTTGTCCAATTGAGCTGATAATAAAATCACTTAATATTTTAATACCAATCATGTCCCCAATTTCCTAGCTTCTAACAGATCAATACCAGTCTCAATACAAAATCCTTAAAAATCTATTGTATTCATTTTAAATCAAAAAGACCATCCCTGTTTGGTAGGTAAGCTACCAAATAATTTTATAGAACCTCATTGTATTTTTCACCAGTCTCTTCCCTGTTTTTAAGTCTTTTAAAATGTTATCTGAGAATTCTTAGGATCCTAAAGGATTACAGTTTTTGTTTAGCTTATATACTGAAAATTTTGACAAGCATCTAAAAAAAAAATCCACAATTAGTGCAAAAAGAGAAGACAGTATTTTAAGTCATTCCTTCCCAGGATAAATAGAACTAAGGTTACTAAATGCCAAATTTTAAGTAAATATATAATTTCCTACTTGGCTTTCTGAAAGATAGCAGATACAAAAATAGTTTAACATTAGTTTTAATGAGGTTTATAGCACATTGTTAGCCTTATTTTAACTGCAAAAATATTTTAGCTACATTTGGAAAAAAAATAAACTTATGGAGAATATAACTTCATATTTCTAAAAGCTAGATGCAAGAATACCAATTCTTCTCCTTATAAGTAGAATATATGCCATAAAATTTATCACTTTGTAGGAATGAATACATTTAAAAAACACTGGTTATATCTGTGGGGAATTCCACATGTGCCTACTTAACAAAATTTCATCCATCTCATAAGGCTTTGGTATAGGCGATTCCCGGAACTTCCATCATTTATCTTTCCTCTTTGCCTCATTCTTCTTTCCTTCCTTCGTCTGTTCACCCTTCTCCCCTCTCATGTTTACATTTGCTGCTCCTTGATTTTCCTTCTGAGAATTATCAACTATTTGATAGTCCTCAAGAAGAGTGTGTCCTGTTTGTGTTGCAGTTTTCTTCACCATTGCTTTGATACCAATGTTGTTAATGTTATAGGCAGTGACGCCAACGTTGACAGCAGAATCCACTGCATTGTGTGTAGCTTCTCCAGCAGTATGCCCGTATCTTTAAAATAAATTAAAGAATGTACAATAAAATTACAAATATAAAATAAAGTTTTCTGAATTAGAGTTAATTAAGTCAAATGATTACTGTGTAATCCCTGAAAGCAAAATCAAAGTTTAGGTTTCAATTTAATTAATAACTTAAAACATGTAGAGACTGAAATCACACCGTGACAAAACTGTATTTTCTCCTTTAGTAAAAACAATGTGAAACTAAATTTAGACTAGCTGAGAATGATGTAATAATAAAAATAAAATATAAATTATAATATAGGTTGTTAATCAGTCATTTGTTTTTTTTTATCTTCTCCTTCTGGAAATGTAAGGGAAAATATTCACTGAAGCAATTGTAGGACACAAAGAATCTAGTCATTATACAATAAATGGTTTCAAGTTCTACCTTAACTAGACTTTTGCTAAGTCTTTCAAACTATGGGAATCTGAGTTTATCATAAGCAGAGATTCTATGACATTCTCCCCTGCATCCCACCCTACTGCAGACTCACTGGCTTCCTTACTGTTCCTTGAACTTAGCAGTACACAAAGGCCTTAGGACTTTGTACCAGTTGGTCTCTGCCTGGACTTCCATAGCTCACTGCCTTACATTCCTCAAGTTGGCTCAACTATTCTCTTCTCAGTATCTGTTTAAATTGCCTTATCTCACATGCCCCACCACACTGCCAATAAATCCCCCCTTACATTGCTCTTTCTTCCATAACTTGTTTTGTTCTATGTACTATAGAATTTATTAATGATCATTCTTTATGTCTTGCTGTTTCACTAGAATATAAACCCCACTGGAGAGGGGAATCTTTTATTAATTTATTAATGTATCCTAAATATTTAGAACAGTGCCTGACATTCCATACATATTTATTGAATGAATGAAATCAGTAATTTCTGCCCTGTCTACCTTAGAGCTTTCTGAATATCAAATGTATGGCAAAGTGCTTTGCAATTATAAAGCATACACAAAAGTAGTTATTATTGACAATAAATATCAGTATCTGTGTTTAATACTATTTCTATGAGAAAATGTAATTTGAGGTCCTATCCAAGGATACCAAAACATATCTCCCTGTTTTGTTTTACTCTTTACCCCTTTTCTGGTACCAGGCTTTTAAAGCTTTTCTTGCCCACAGCTTTTCCCAAGTAGAGAATTGCTTACACAACAATAGAGAAAATTCTACATTTTCTCCAGGACACAATGAAGCTTCCTAGGTGCTTTGTGATCTATATCTGGGCATCTTACACTAACACTGGATCTGTCTTATAAATTAACAAATCCTCTATTACTATTACTCTGGCCTAGAACAATGGTTTGTGACCCCATTGGCTTGTTTGTGCTTGGCTTTTTTCAACCCCAGTGCTACAAATGTGAAGTAATCTTACTGTGCCCCTGAATGATGATTCCATTCTGTCCTCTGCCTAATGTTAATAATTATATTAGAGCCAGCACATGGCAGAACCCTTAAGGCTGTATTATTCTTGATTGGGGGCCTTCTCACCAGTCATCAGACAGAAAAGCTTCCTACAACTGCTTTCTGCGAGTCCCTGTTGTTTTGCAATCCCTCCGCATTGCACAGGATTTGCTGATGGTGCAGAAGACGGGGCCTTCTCATTATCAACTAAGCCCTAGTCACAAATACTACTGTCAGGTGGCAATGGCTATGGCTAAACAAAAAGAAATGCGTAACAGCAGTTTCAGCACTGAAAGAATGACCATAACTCTTGGTGGAGCAAGTTTCTCTTAGGGTTTACTTCTCTAGGACTATGTGAGCTACAATGAAGTGACACGGTAACTCAAGACTTTGGCCACAGTTATGTTTTCTAGTATAGGAAATCCTCTATATTTATAAACTTCCACTTCTGAGTCCACAGAATGTTCCTTATTCCACTGATGCAGTTTGATACCTCTAACTGCACTCATGATATTTCTATACTTAACACAATTCTAAAAACTACATTGTCTTTAACAATGTACTAAAAATGAATTTGATTTGGAACTCTGTTGACTTGTTCTTGCATGTTAGCTCCACATTCAGCAGCAATTCCTACTAATTTGGGGAAAACAGTACCAAACTCGGAGTCAGAAAACCAGATTCTAATACCAGCTCTGCCATATGATCTTAGTCAAGTCTCCACCTCTCTGCATCTCATCAACTTCCTCCTCTTTATCTCATAAAATGATGTCCATGTGTGAAAGCAGTTTGAAAGTTCTCAAATACTAAATATATATTTTAAAAGATCCTAAAAATGGCTTGTGTTTATTTTTTAATATATTCTCACTTATTACCTCTGCTTTCTGATATGCCTTAGAACCAGTTTCCCTAGTAGGCATCTGTTCTTCTCTTCCTAGATAAGTAACTGCTCAGTCCTTTTCTTCAAACTGCACTGCTAAAATCTCCTAGAAAGCATATCTCTGGCAAGAAGATAAAGTTTGTTTTTTATCTCTTACTTTTAAATAAATTAACTTTAATTAGAGCTAATTAAGTTGGATTTTATATACTGACACTACCAATTGAAGAATAAAAAATGAATATGAAGTACACCCTAAAGAAATCAATGGGATTCAATCTACAATTTGAACCAGACTTTCCTGAGATTTCTCCAATGTGTTCAGTGATGTCAACAAGGCAACACGTTGGCAGTAATTCCAGATTTCACTAATTACAGAAGCATTTCCACCGTAACCACTTTCAAATAAATCTGCCTGTAAATTGATTTATAGGCAACGTTCAAAATTATACTCAGAAATATTAACCTGAAATATTTAAAGTAGAAATAGCCTTTTATTAATCTATCCATCAAAGACAGAGGGGTCGTGGCCAATTTATGAAGGACCTTGTAGGTGAAGCTAAAGAGTTTAAACCTTATCTTGAAATGAATGAGAAATAAAAAAAATTTAACCAAAGGAATGGCATGACCAAATTTATTTTTCAGAAAGATTCCTCTAACTAAAGTTGCACTGTGAATTTTAAGAGTCTAAGACTGGAGGCAAAGGAACCATGTAGGAAGCAAGCTGTGAGGGGGATGAAAAATGAAGAGGGTCTACTCTAAGGTAGTGATAACAAGGCGTAAGGGAACGGGATGAATACACAAACCAATAGGACGTGGTAGCAGAATGTCTACAGCAGTATGCAGTTGGGATGTATGAGCCTAAAGATCAGATAGAAGTTGACAGAAAACAGATTTGAGAGTTACTGGCATATAAATCCTAATTGTAGCCATAGGTGTAGATGAGATTATCCATGAAGAGATGAGGATAGAACACTGAAAAAGAACACTGACAGAACACCTTACAAAGAACCAATATTTAGCAGATGAATGTGGAAGATAGTAACGTTGAGAAATAGTCTCATAAGACAAAACAGAAAGGTGAGCTAAATGAGAATACTGTTAGGAGATTATATAGACAGCTAAGCCACCAATCTTAATAAGCATGAAATACTAGAACAAGATCAATCAGGAGAAGAGGCTCCAGTAGGCATGTGATTGGACTTTATCCATGAAAATTTCTAGGAAAAAATCTACTCATAAAAAAGACATGTCTTTCAAATCTACAGATAACACAACCTGGAAGACTGGCTAATATGACACACCAAAATCAAAAGTACAAATAAAGGACTGATTTAATGACAAGTCAAAAACTACAAAGTGAAGTTAAGCAAGTGCAAATGAAAGGTCTTAATTTTATGTACAAATATCAATCGTCCAATGACAAGATGAAGGTCTAGATTTTAAAGGTTTATTTTTTAAAAAGGTCAAGTTTGTCCAGGTACAATGGCTCACCTCTGTAATTCCAGTACCTTGGGAAGCTGAGGCAGGACTGCTTGAGACTAGGAGTTTGAGACCAGCCTGCAATATAGCAAGACTGTCTCTTAAAAAAACAAAAAATCAGTCAGACATGGTGGCATGAGCCTGTAGTCCCAGCTATTTGGGAGGCTGAGGCAGGAGGATTGCTTGAGCCCAGGAGTTTGAGGCTGCTACAGTGAGCTATGATTGCACCACTGTACTCCAACATGGGCGACAGTGAAACCCTGTCTCCAAAAAAAAAAAGTCAAGTTTGATATCAATTAATAAAAAGAATATACTCTTTGTCTTGTGTGCCATACTTATCAAGTGTAAATATGACTAAAATATGGGAGGCAAATTCCACTGTATTCGATCTGATCACAACACATCTGGAACATGAGATTCAATTTCAGATGCCACATTTTCAGAAGAGCACTGATAAACTTTAATTTGTCCCTATCAAAATAAAAATAGAGGATGAGCAAAATGAAGGACCTGTAAACAATACCATATATGGAATTGGTAAAGCAACTGACAGTACTTAGGAGACAAGCAAAAACCAAGTGATGGGCATAACAATGATTAAATATTTAACTCCTGAGCAGATGTTACATAGAACTGGTTTTGGGTAATATGACATTTGGCATTGGAGTTACCCTTTCATCCAGTGCAAATTTAAGGGGAATTTTACTTAAATTTCACTATACAAACCAATAAAATACTGTACCATAAAACAATAGATTTCTTACAGGAAAATACCTATTATTAAGCTTATTTTCCACAAAGGTATATTCAAAGATAAAATATTGCTAGGGGAAAATAAAAATGGATCTAGTTTACCGAAGAAGTTACATTCCTCTTTTAACAATTTAAAGTGGAACAAAAGAAGCTTAAAGGTGAAATTCAGAAGCTATGTAGAAGGTGATGAATTATTTAATAGGTACTATACTAAAATTAAGTGTAGCAGGTTTAAAGTTACATATTGTTTTTCATTGTTTCTGCAGGCCTTCATGTTTCTAAATCTAAAATAAGACAAAAGTTTTAATGCAACTGACAAAAATAAACTCAGTCTTAACAAATAGTTCTTACACATTTACCTGAAAATGTTAAGAGTATAGTTATTTAATCCTCTGTATTGGCTTATACTACCAGAAATCAGACAAGGAATTTTATATAATGCATTTGTTTTTCTCCTAGGCATAATGCATATAATTAAGGCAGATTTAAAATAACTACTTTGGAGAGCAATAATTTATCGTAGGCAATACGGACACAAATTTTCTTTCTTTTTTATTCTTTTGGACAGTCTTACTCTGTCACCCCAGCTACACAGCTCTCTGTAATCTCAAACTCCTGGGTCAAGTGATCCTCCTGCTTCATCCCGAGTAGCTGTGACTACAAGTGTGTGCCACCACATCTGGTTAATTTTTTCTATTTTCAATAGAGACAGGGGTCTCGCTCTTGCTCAGGCTAGTCTCGAACTTCTAATATCAAGCGATCCTCCTGCCTAGGCCTCCCAGAGTGCTAAGATTATAGTGTGAATCACCAAACCTGGCCCAAAATTTTCTTCATTATACTACCATCAGTTGGATTAGTGTAGAGCAAATGCTTATTACTATAACAAATACTTTTTGATAGTATAATAAGTGTAAATAACTAAGAACATAAATGTACATAAATAAATAACTAAATTAAACAAAGATACAACTATCTTTTCCATTTCTTCAGTTCTGTGAAGTTATTACTGGTTTAATACTTTAGTTTCTTCTCTTAAAAGCTATTTTCTATTTCCGGGCTAGATTATCTCCACAGGTGAGAAAACAGTATTACTTAGGTAAATCCTTTATTCCCTACTGTCTCTCTCATCTTTCCAAGTCTCTAATAGTAGAAATTAAATTACTGCTTAAGACAATCATCCTCACAGTTAGAAATACAAAGCTACTTAACTAAATTCTCACTTACATGATTTGCATTTATTCCATGAATCTTTGGAGGAAAGAATAAAAATAATAGCAATACATACCATAATAGAAATAAATTAACTCAGAACCACTGTTAAAATACCCTATTCATCACATTAAGTTCTCCTTGCTAAGGACCAGAAATACAAAATTTACATCAAAACCCAGTACTTCCTAGTTATGTGAATCTCAAACTTTTAATAAGCCCATTGTAGTTAGGTAAGTATTTTTTTCATTAGAGTAGGAAAAGGGCAAATCCAACAAAGCACTTCCTACTTTCTAATATGATTGCCTAATTATCTGTGCTAACAACAAATCATAATGACAATCTAAAAATAATTCACTTTTGGCCTAAAGGCACTTCTGACTTCCTCCTGCTCTTGCTACAAATAAAGAAACTATTTTTCTAATTATGACTGATCCATCCAGTAACCAACCTCAAGGGCAGAAAAAAATTAATGAGTATCATACACAGGTCAATGCAACAAATGGCAAGAAGTGCACTGGAAGACTTGAGTTTTACATTTCCATCAAAAGAATTTCAGACATACTCTATATTCTCATTTTCAACTGTTTTTTGTAAAACTGACAACCCAAGAAGACGTGCTACGTTGCTTTGACGTGAAGATATGCGTACCCCAAACAGAGCAGGTCAAACTAATTTAGGATGGAAATTAAGTTAGTATTTCCTAAGTCAAAGGCAATTTATTGTGGTGGGAGAGAATCTAAAAACATGTTAAGATAATGCTAGAAAGTACTAAGCCTGCACAGATTACCCACCAAGGGCAGTGGTGGCCCAGCACTTTTCTCTGCACTTCAGAGCACATGTTCTAATGACAGAAACACTTGGTTTATATTCCAGCTCTGCTTCTTACTAGGGGTGCAATCTTTAATAAGTTAAGTCTCTATGCTTTGGTTTCCATATCTATAAAATGGAGATAATAACAGTATTAAAAATTAAATAACATATATGAAGGCACTGAATATAGTGCCTGACACCTAAGTATGAACTCAAATAAATGGTATCAGTAAGTGGATAATCAACACAAATAACAAAGAATTGTGAACACCATTAATATTACTCTCTTTTTTTTTTTCTAAATAAACAGTAAGATCCAAACTAATTCAAAGCTAAGAAAGCAACTCAGGTCCGTCATACTAGATTTAGTTTTTAGACCTTGATTCTTTTAATACTGTGTAAAGACAGTATTGTCAGGTAGAAAGAACAAAGAACTAAAAGTAGAAGATTCTGCTTTAAATCTCATCTTTAATACCACTTGTCATAAATTTGTTTAACATAGTTGCTGCTTCAGCATTCACTTTTTAGGCCTGACATAAGTGTCTCAAACCCAGTTGTATCCCATCACCTTTGGTCTAGTTAAAACTTCCCCCTCCCCATGTGGTTGTCTACAATAGAACTCACTTGTTCCTCATCTCCCTGACTCAAAATTCAACACACCCCACAGCTGCTGACCACAAGAAAACCCAACAGCCAACACCAGAGTCAAGTAAATAAGTTCTCCCCTTCACACACGTTTTCTTTAAACTAGTGAATCCACATCTCCCACTGGAAAGCCAAAGGGATAACGTCCATGGACCTTAAGGAAGGCACAGTCCCACAGGACCCCTTCTCTCTCACATACATGTGTGCTCATTCCCTCCTTCCCCCATCTGCTGACTGAGCACCCTGCTATCTCCAGGAAGTTCCATCAGCCCTCATGGACACCCCTCTTCTCATGGATCTGTAATAAAATGCTTCTATTAATTCATGTGTTTTTTTGTGCTGCTTCCTGTGTTTCACCTGACCAACACACCCAAACCTAACTCTCCTCCTAGTTAGGGGTTCTCCTTTAGAATGACTTAGTAGGAATAAATTGGACACAGGTCAAATAAGAGCCATAAGCGTATATACCAGTATAAACAAATTTCCTGAAAGAGGGACATCTGGTCACAGGTCAGACACTTAGGCATTAGGGTGTCCACCAGGATAAAGAAGTATCCCATGAAAGGCACACTGTAAACATCCACAACCACCTCCCCTAGGGCCTCGTAAGGGCAGGACTACAATTTATAGCCACTCTCTAGAGAGATCTTAAGGCCAAATTAGAAAGAAATCAACACCACTTATCATGTAAGCTTGTGCGATGTATTCATTTCTACACCTGTCCATTTTTAATATATGAAGAAGACATACCATTTGTCTATCCCAATACAAATGTACAGTAGTAATTAGAGTCAAGTAAGATGTGACAAAATTTTACAATTTTTGTATACAGAATGCGCTAACAGGGGGTATAATAGTTTAATTATAATTCAAGTATTTCAGGCAGATATCATCCATCAAGAACATGTAGTTAATAAGGTATACAGAAATTCCAGGCTTTTAAAAAAAATTAAACCTATTCTTTAATGATGAATATTTATAACAATTACTAATACAAAGTCACAAGAATTCTACTTTACCAAAAATATTATTTTCACTATTGAAGAAAAACAATGAATGAAAAAATTGTTTGATCAAATACTTAATAAAAATAACTACATAATTACCTTTTTTTAAAGATGGGATCTTGCTATGTTGCCCAGGCTGGTCTCAAACTCCTGGCCTCACGTGATCCTCCCACCTAGACCTCCCAAAACGTGGAATCACAGGTGTGAGCCACTCTACCCAGGTTACATAATTAACTGTCATGGATTTTTACAAATGCTACAAAAGATTTAGTCATTAAAATGATAAAATTCAACTTACTTGTATTTGACAGTTTGTACAGTTTCTGCTGAAACGTTGTTAACAATGCATTTAGCTGCACATTCCAAGCCTTGCCAGACAGTTGAAAATCCTGCAAATATATTTAAAAGTAAGTAAATCTAGTCCAAAGCAAACAGACCTTCCTAGTTAAAATTCTGAGCCCTTTTGTTACCTTGAACACTACTTGCTGCTACAACCATAGCACCATCCAGGGGAGATTTCCCATCTTTGTCTTTTTTAAGAGATTCTGGAACAAGTTTGCTTCCATGCTTCTTGACGTGTGGAGCTAGCTCTTTTCCAACACAATTTGCTACTGTGCAAACTCCATCAACTAATATAATAAAAAAAAGAAAATTTAGAAAAAAACATATTTTTCCCTTGATTTTACCATCCATTGCAAACTTGTTAAGTGAGGATCTAAAATTGTTTTACTCCATAATGTTACCATTTCTATTTAAGGATGAGAAGCTAGACTGGGGCTTTTTTTTTTTTTTTTTTTGAAATAGGATCTCACTATGTTGTCCAGGCTGGCCTTGAACTCCTGGGCCCAAGTGATCTTCCTGCCTCAGCTTCCCAAGTAGCTGAAACTACTGGCACACACCACAGCCAGGCTGTTTTTTTTTTAAACAAAGGCTATTGTTTGTTTTAAAAATGTGTTTCCAGAGCCTCCTGATGGTTATAACCTCATCTCTTAGATATACATGTTCTTCTTGGCACTTCTGTTTGAGAAAACCATCCTCCTTTTCTGACCGTTGCAATGCAAGATCGGTAGGTACACCTTTAGTGCTGGCCAGTTACGTGTATTTGTATTTTTCTATCAGTAAATATCTCAGTGAAATAATAAGGTATTTAAGTCTGTAAAAGTAAACAACCCAAAATCTGCTTCAACAAATACTAAAAAAGATAATCTTACTAAATTTAATGGTAATCCATTAAGGTCCTATCTGACCATCTTAAAACAGTAAACTTTAGCCTTCTGATTCTCAAAGGACAAGGGGTTAGAAGTATATTGCTTAGGAATTACTACGTCAGCTTTTTTCAAACAATACATCCCTCCCTCTTGACCATCAACTTCTATGCAGAGAACTGCTGTGCTTAAAAGAATATGTCATATCCCTCAGATGGATTCAAGAATAACAAATTCAGTCACATGCCACATGATGACATTTTGGTCATTTTGTTGTGTATATGATGGTGGTCCCATAAGATTAAAATGGAGCTGAAATATTCCTATACCCTAGTGACATCACAGCCATTGTAACACTGTAGCACAATTACTTTTTTTAAAAAATAAATTTAGTTTGACCCAAGTGTACAGTAATGTCCCAGGTCTTCACATGCACTCACCACTTACTGACTCACCCAGAGCAACTTTCAGTTCTGCAAACAACATTCACGGTAAGTGCCCTATACAGGTGTACCATTTTTTCTCTCTCATACTGTATTTCTACTATGCTTTTTCTATGTTTAGATACATAAACACTTAACCACTGTATCCCAATTGCCTACAGTATTTAGTACAGTATCTTGCTGTACAGGTTTGCAGCCTAGGAGCAATAGGCTATACCATCTAGTTTGTGTAAGTGCACTCTAGGATGTTCGCATAATGATGAAATCACCTAATGACACATTTTTCAGAATGTATCCTTGTCATTAGGTGACACAAGACTGTACATTCTGAACTCCTCTTGCAAGATACACACTGTTCTCTCCAATTAATCAAAACCACCCTTTAACCAGAGTTTCTCAAACTTTAATATGCAAATATCAATCACCTATGGATCTTGTAAAAAGGCAGACTCTGAATCAGCAGGTATGTCTGGGGCCTGAAATTCTGCATTTTTAAGGCTCCCAGATAGCCTGATGTTGCTGGTCCATAGATCCCACTGTGAGTAGCAAGGAGAAACTGCTTTGTTTTAATTCTTTATTCTTGAGATTAAATCATCATTAAGTCCAAATAAATATTTGGATTAAGAGACTATTTTAAAATTTAACTCTAAAGAAGTCATCCAAAATTACTTTACCCAGGAATTGACTGACTTTTGCTGCTCCTCCTGTAGCCTGCTTCGCTATATAAAGTCCCTTGGTGACAGCTGGACTAACTTCCACTGGTTTTTCTTCTGGTTGAATCCGTTCTCGCAGTTTAGAAGCACCTTTCTGGATTGCTTTGCCAGTAAATTCAGCACCTTTGACTAAACCCCAGCTCACCCAGGAAGCACCTTTTAAAAATAAAATTCAAAATTACACAATATTAGGGCCAACTCTTTGATAAATAACATCAAGAGAAAAATAAAAAGAGTTTGATATTCAGATCCCAAACATGCCATGTCATCAATTTTCATGATAACTTCATATCTATAATTTCTTCCTGGAATATACACCTTTTCTAACCAAACTCATCTTTCAATACTTAGGTCATATATCACCTAGTGACAGAGTTCTGTATTACTCTATGCTGACACTGTAACTTGTAGGTATCTCTATGTTACTTACCACACTATATTAATGTTAGGTATTAATTTTGAGTTTTGGTGCCTTTAGGATAGTATTTGGCTAGAGGACCCAGATATCCTTATTCTTTTTGCCTTAGTCCAGGCATCATTTTCCCCCATGATATCCTGAGGGAGAAAAACAAACAACACAAAATGGAAACCAAAGAACCTATATCTCAAACACTAAGGCAGAAGAACTCTTGCTTGCTTTAGGCTAAGGCATTAGTCAGGGGGTCCTATTTCTTCTTTAATCCTAAACTCAAACTCTTCAATCTCAGCAGCTTTTAGCTTGCTACATAAACATCAATGACAAAATCATGAGAACCACCAAAGAACACATAATAAGAAAAAAATCTAAAACAGAAGAGAGAGGTTTAGATGATTTAGCCATTTCTCATGACAGCAGGCCCTTTGCTCTGCTCATGCTTCTTGCAGCATGACTGAAAGGAGCAGTTGCCAGAGGAAAAGCAGAATGGCAGGGCCTTTTCTAGTGAGGAGAAAAGGTCCTCAGCCAGTATGCACGTGGGGAAAAGAGGAGTAGGAGAGATGGGAAAAGCAAGAAAACATACACAAGAACAGAGTCCCCAAAGATGGGAAGGAAAGTGTTACCCTCCTTTGCAGAGAGCTTACAATTTAAAAAAATATTTCCTTTCTGGCTAATCCTAAAACAATGAACTTTTAAGGCTGGACATGTAATACTTAAATATGTTCTCTCAAGGTCTGTGCCATGGTTTTACCTGATAACTCCAGCCCACAAGTAAGCATCCAGCAATCGCGTGAAAATCATACCAGGTTATTTAAAACTGTTAAGTAGCAAGTAATAATTGGTTAGAAAATTTTATGCTTCTTCTCCTACTTCAGGCAACACCTCCACCTCCAGCTCCAATCCTATCCCCACTGTCCTACCCAATAACCAACTTTCGGGGAGGACCAGGTTTCAAACCCAGGCAAACAGGCTCCATAACAATAAAAGGCTTGAAGATGTCCATTAAAAAAATTGTTTTTAGAGTTTATTAACAGTTGAAAAGTTTTAAGTAGTAAAAAAACAGCTGAACTTGAAGGAAGTCTGAGAAATCATAAAATAAATGATAATGAAACAAAGGAAACTATAATCCTAAAATGAAACTTTGTAAGAAACAAAATGGATGGAGTCCATTAATGACTGAGTCCAAAAATAAATGGAAATGAGATAAATCAAAAGTCATAGGACTAATAAAGAGAAACACTAGATACAAATAATCGACAACAAGATATCATCAGAGAAGTACATAGTACAGGTAAATATGTTAAAACTGTAGAAACCGCAATAGTAGATAAAAATGTAGTATTTCATCGATAACCATTTAGAACTTTTAAATGGCATGTGGAGTGCCAGATACAGATTATGTTCACATTTGTGTCCTATGCACTCAGTTAATGCTGAAAAATGGCAGTCAATGAATGTTTGCTGAATAAACAAGAGGCTGGTAGATAACTTATAATTATCTAACACAAACCTAACCACTGCAGTTTACAGGACACTGTCCACTTTTATTGAACTAAAGAAACATAGCATTTATACTTGTTATTAAAAATAGAAGCCCCACATTACAATTTTCCTTCCAGGTAAAAGGCCAGCTGAAATCTAAGATGATACAGATCCTGGCCTTTCTGGTAACTTTCAATAATTTTATCAAAAGAAATATGAATTTTAGAACATTCGTCTTTCTAGACTCAGCTTTTGATATTCTTTATCTCTGCTTACGGAGGGGGAAAATTGGCAGAAATAAGGGTGTACTGACTACCACAACCTGACTACTATTGAATTTCCAATCATATGACATGTATCTTTTGTTATTACGTTGAATTTGGTCAACATAAAAATCCAGAAATGATTTATCTTAGCACTTAATCATCCTGTACTCCATCAAAGTATAAGTTGTCTGAATATATGATTATTCTCTGATGATGCTTTGTTTATTCTATATACCTTATATTAGAATAAAGATCTTTGTGGACCTGACAGCCAGAAGACCATACTAGCCCAACAGGGTCCTAACAAAGAATCTATTGAAGAATAGGAGGGCTTCTTTGCGGCTATTCTGTAACAGACTGAATTAACCAAAATGGAAAATTCCTTGCCAGAGCCTACCAGCGCAGAATGGTAGTAAAAAATATATAATCTTGGAGAAACTTTATGGGTACATCATAGTTAGCTCTCTTGTGCTAACTATCAGCCTTAGGATGGTCTGTTGGAATGGGTGGGCAGAAAGTGGTCACTCCTTCTCACTCCGTATCAACTGTCTGCATAGAGTCCCAGAGTCCATCTGTACATTAAATTGTGGAGATCAGGGTGTTGAGAAGCTAAGTGAAATGTTAACCAACTAAAGCAGAAAGACATATGTCAGTAATGATCATTCTGGTTTTAGAATAATTGATCTGAAGCTCTTTTTAACTATAACTAAATAGCAGGGCCTACTTCCCAAACAGCTTGGCTATAACCTCAGATCTCATGCCTGCATTGCTGTGTGGTTAGGGAGTGCTGCTTCGCTTCCAAAGTTGGATAAACATCTTATTTTTTTTTTTTTTTGGTGTGTGTCTTTGTCCATTGGTGCTGCTGTAACAAAATACCATAAATTGGTATCTTACAAACAACAGAAATTTATTTCTCACAGTTCTGGAGGCTGGAAGTCCAAGATCAAGGTGCTAGCAGATATGGTGTCTGGTAAGGACCCACTTCCTGGTTCACAGAATGGCAACTTCTTGCTGCCTCCTCACATGGTGGAAGGGGCAAGGCAGCTCTCTCGGGCCTCATTTTTATAAGGGATTTCAAAGCGGATAGGAAAGTAATTTTATGTTCAGAGCTATTCTGAAAGTTTGGGGATTCCTGAAGCTTTTCACTACCCACCTTCCTGAGAATAAAGCAGAGACTAGGCCAGGAAGAATTTATACCTATATGACAGTATGTGATGTTCTAAGAGACTAATACCTTCTACTTTTGAGTATTTATAAATTGATTAATTAAAACAAAAATACAAAATATTATCTTTCTAGGTATCCCTTTATAAGCAGTACCTTTATTGGATTTCAAAGGTTTCCATTATAGGGGGAAAAAATTAACATTACTATAATACCTGACAAAATGTTCTGAGCCACTTTCTCACTCCATTCAGGTAATTCTTTTGCTTTTTCTTCTGAAACTGGCTCACAGGGTACAATGTGACTCAGATTAACTTCTTCACTTGAAGTATCTTTAGCCTAAATAGTAAAAATGTTTCAAAATGTGAAAGAATTAGTTAAGTACTAAGAAGGGGTTAAATAGAAGCATTATATAATAAAATACTAAGCCAACAAATATTAGATATAATTAATGAAAAATATCTCCAGCCAACCTAGTTGTAAGTATGCCTTATAAAACATAATATCAGAACTTCTATAAAGCTGAAAACTGTTCTGGCCTATATAAACCCTCACTGATAAAATTTAAACATCAACGTAAGTCCGATGTAGCATTTATCAAATCATATTTAAATTGACTAACTTTTTTCTTTACTTGACTAGACTATGAGTTCCTTTTATACAGATATCATACCTAGAAGTAGTATGTACATTGTATCCAGTAAGGTTAAAAGTGATTTTTTGTTAAATGATATAATTAGTAAGGAAAGATGTATTCAAATAAACTGCTTTTGACAGAGATTAAGTAAACATCTAATTTGAAATAAGAAAATATAAACACAGAACAATCTGCCATTCCATGGAAATACCTGTACTTTGCTAATTTAACAGCTGCTATGAGAAAGCTAGGGCCAACATACAAACACTCAAAGCTAAATGAATTCATTCTAAGAACTCAGGAGCAGGCTGACTCACATCTCATAGTATTAAAAATAACTTGAAAACCAAAGTGTCCAACAGAAACACAAAGAACCACTTAAAATATAAAAATAACATTAAACAAAAACAAAAATGTCTACATGGGGAGAAAAGCCACCCATAAGTGAAATCTAAAGACAAATTGGACACATTTTTTGCAACTTTTTTTTTTTTGAGACAGAGTCTCACTCTTTTGCCCGGGCTAGAGTGAGTGCCGCCGTGGCGTCAGCCTAGCTCACAGCAACCTCAAACTCCTGGGCTCGAGCAATCCTTCTGCCTCAGCCTCCAGAGTAGCTGGGACTACAGGCATGTGCCACCATGCCTGGCTAATTTTTTCTATTTATTTTTAGCTGTCCAATTAATTTCTTTCTAATTTTAGTAGAGACAGGGTCTCGCTCTTGCTCAGGCTGGTCTCAAACTCCTGAGCTCAAACAATCCGCCCGCCTAGGCCTCCCAGAGAGCTAGGATTACAGGCATGAGCCACTGCGCCCGGCCGCAACTTTTATCTTTGACAATTGGCCAAAGTCCCTAATATATAAAGAGCTCCTAGAAACTGAGATGAAAAAGACTCACAGCTCAATAATAAAATGGACAAAGTGAGATTTAACTCAGTGACAAGTTACAAAAAATGGACAAAGGGCATGAATAGACAATATACAGGAAACAGAATTCAAGAGACCATTAAGCTTAGATTTTCAACATTACTCAAAACGAAACCAAGATACTAAGATACTTCATTCTCATATACTATTCTATCATCTATTAGGCTGCCAAAATACAGAAAAATTGATCACCCACTCTGCTGACCAAGATATGAGGAAACAGGTACTCTTATATACTGCTGGTGGGAGTACTAAATAGTGTAATCCTTAAGAGGGCAATTTAGGAAAACCTATCAAAATTACAAATGCATTGATCTTTTATTTAGCAATCCTACTTCTGAGAACTATCTGATTATCTTCACATGTATGAATCAATGGCTCTACAAAGTTATTCATTGATGTATTATTTGTAATAGCAAACAACTGCAATCATGTCAAGTATCCCTCAATAAGAGAATGTTTAACTATTCTCTTCTTTAACGAAACTATGATATAGTCACAGAATAAAATACCAGGGCAGCTGCAAAAAAGTCTGAGGAAGTTCTCTATTTACTCATATGTAAAGATCCCAAAATTTATTATCAAATGAAAAAAAATACAAGACACTCTATATTGTACATTCTTTTGTATAAGGAAGGGAGAAAAATAAGAGTTTGTATTTGTTTTGTCTGCCTCAAGAAACCCAGGAAAGTTACACAATGTCTTAATAAAAGTGATTAACTACAGTGGCAGAGGGAATGGTGTGGAAAGGGACAAAGGTAGGAACAAAGTTTTTCACTATATATACCATTTAATATAATTTCATTTTTTTAACCAAGAAATTAAATTTCTTGATTCTTGAAATCAAAATTCTAAATGATATAGAATTTTCAGATATATTAATAAAAAACCAAGGAGCAAAACAGTATGTTTTATATGCCTCCATTTAAGTTAAAAATTATATATATGTATGTATATTTGGCTGTGCATAAAATGTATCTGAAAGGATGATAAGAAGCTGTTAACAATGTGCCTGAAGAAGGGAGCTAGGTGGCTGGTGGACAGGAAGGGAAAGCAGATTTACTTTTCACCATCTTTCTTTTGTACCCTTTGAATTTGATTTCTTGTAATTAACTTTTTAAAAATCTTTTAAAATAAAATATATTTATTAGAACCATTTTGGAATCCCAATGTCCTCATAAAGCTGGTCTAAGATATTCGACATAAACCACAGTGGCACTTCCCAAGTAAATGTAGAATATTCATGTGATATTAATTCCAAAGATAATTATTGAGCATTTAACATGTAGAATACAGCAATGAACAGTGAACTTGAACTGCCTGTAATATAATACTCATAAAATGCTGCTTTCTTTATACACTTGCTTTTACTACTATTGCCTAAAATTTCCATCAATTTAGCTATTCACATGACCAACTCTTCTTTATCCTTCAAGACTCGTCTTAGCCATAATGTCCTCTAGGAGGAGGCTCTTTACTGCTTCCCACACCACCCATCTACCCACAATTATCTACTATATTAGGCTAGATTGTATCTTCTATTTAAAGACCACATTAGATAGAAATTATCTCTTTGCTAACACGTCCTTTCCACTAGACAGTAAATACCCTGAGACGAGAAATTTAAACCTTTTCTACTATGCATGCCCAACATTCTAGTACTCAATAAAATATATACTGAACTATAATCCAAATTTATCATTTAGAGCATATTACATATTCAGAGCCTAAGAAATGAAAGAAACCACTAAATGTATTTTTAAAAAACTATGTCTCTGTCCTGTTGCCCAGCCATGAAAAATCAAGGAACTGAATAAAAATGGCAGTGTAAGAAAAAGAGACAGGAGTATATTTGACCCCAACCTGTTGGTGAATATAGGAAGGTGGAGAGCACCACAAAGCAAGCAAGAAAGGATGTGCATTGTTAAGATAAACATAAAAATCTTTGAAATAGTTGGCAAAAAATATATCCCTCGAATACAGAGTATCTTTTAAAACAGCTTAAAAAACACTTAAAAGGGAACTATTAAAGCTGATTCTAGTTGTTTTTACCAGTGTTCACTTTGTAACGCTGTACAATCATATACATACATGAAACTGGTGAAAGGTACCATTAGAAGAGAACACACCTTATTTTATAGCTCCTTTATTACCTTTTTTCCACGCTTTCCTTTATGACGCACATCCTTGTTGCCTTGGTCCAAAGAAGGACCCAACTGTCTCACATCAGTGCCAGAGGCTTCCCTCAATTGGTCAGAGGGGTGTCTAGTTCTTCCAGGGATTTGGAATTCATTTTCTTCTTCTGCTCTGTTCCAGTTGGTCTAAGGAGTAAAGGACTATGCTTAACTTAAATCAGAATTTGTTTTCCATGATTTTCCTCCAGGTACATTATACCATGTTCTAATGACAAACTTGTTCAAATGTCAGTGTTTGACAGTCTATAAATAACAATTACTTTTGCTGTTTTCTATATTTTTGTTTTATCTCATCACCAAACCTCAAACCCCTAAGTTCTTTGGTTTATAACACATGGTCTAAAGTAAATATCAAAAGACAAAGTATAAAAGATAACTTATAGCAGTTGTTGGTGTAAGTTATATTTAAATCAGATGCAGCTACATTTAAATTTAATAATGAATAAATTTTAGGAAATATATACAAGACAAAATGAGTTTAAAGGGAAATTAACAAAACTCATGTCCATTTTACTAAGCATTGTTGGAAGGCTGATTTTTTGTTTGTTTTCTGTATAGTTCTGTATAGTTTCTTAATACTAAAGGTATTTTGCTAGCATATACTTTGCCATCGAATGAACACTTAAGAGTAAAAACAATTAAAATTGTAACTAGTAAGTAGCTTTTCTTTACGGTTCAAGTTCTGGGACAGTAAAGCCATACAACCAAAAAATAAAATTGAACAGAGAAAATAAGCATATAACCTAAAAGTCTGTTTAGTTTCTTTCCTAAAGGCCAGTTATGTATGTCCACTGAATGTAGGAGTTAAGGGAGAAAGAGCTCCATATTATTAAGAGGTTTGTGAATACTTAGGAGTGTCATTTCAGTTAGTAAATAGCAAAGCCAAGCAGAACCTAGATCCATTTGACCAGGTTCCTGACTTTGTAAACTCCTCCCCATGAGCATATTGAGGCTTCAAACTTCCGTATGGCAAGCATGGGATTTGTTAACATAGCTTAACTAATTGCTGGCTATGCTAAATACCTTGTTGATTACCAGGTCATTCTCAGGGCTTGGGAATGCAGCTGTTTTTTTTTTTTTTTTTGGTTTTTTTTTTTATATCTATCTATCTATCTATCTATCTATCTAGTCTCCTGTTCTCATGCTCATCCCATCCCATCATTTAACACAGTACCTGGGTAGATAATGGATTCCAAGTATCTGCTGATTGAAGGAAATAATAAAAGACTATGTTATCATACTGTCAGCCTCATTTGACCCCAGATAACTGTCCACATCCTTAATCAAACATATTTTTCCCCTCTTGCCATATATAGTAGGATGGGCAAGAACACTGAACACCTTTTTAAGCCTCTCCATAACACTCTATTTCAACTCCTTATTAAACAGAAATACTCTACTTCAACAGGTAAGCATGTGGGCAGAGGAAACAAGCTAAATAAGTTCACAGAATGATCACATTTTAAAATCACATTTCATTTTCTCTTTATTTGGCCTTCATATACCAAGAGAACAAAGATAATTCTCTCAGAATTTGTTTCTTTCCTCAAAATGCCAATCATACCCTTAAAATCTCCAATAGAAACCTGGAGCTAAAGCTAAAATTACCTTCACTTTACCATTTAGTCCCAACAGTCCACTTTCCATCTGAGCAGTAAAACTGTGAAAACAGCAATAGCTAATATTTACAAAGTATTAACCACTTGCTAGCACTGATATAAGTGCTTTAATGTATTAAATTTTAATCTTCACTGTAGCCTAATGAAGTGGACATTATTATCATCCCCATTTTATGATAAGGAAATTAATGTATACAGGAGATAAATAACAGCTGAGTTAAGCAACTATTAAGTGGAAGAGTTCAAATTCAATTCCAGGCAATTTGACTCCAGAGTCCACAATCTTAACCAGCATTTATGGCAAATTCCCAGGATGTAGCTGTGAACACACAAATTATATACTTACAGTCTTCTAACTCTGATCACTTAGAGGTTATTACAATTTCTTTAAAAACAGAAGTGCTTACGTTAAAGCAGATTTTTATCCTAAAGATGATCATACACATTACCTGGAGACGAAGGTCAGACATTTGTCTTAACAAATCCTCAAAGAGTTCTCTATCATCTTCTGGTAACTCGGAGGACAAGACGACCCCCACAAAGCATCCTGCGGCCTGTAACATTGTATCAGGAAACATGTAGGCTCCCACTGTACATTTTAGAACAGGAGATCTATCAGGAACTAGAGGATACAACCAGTCACAAACCTGAAAGAATTAGAAGAAAAAAATGTATGTATCAATGAATGCAGATAGATTTTCATCTACGTTTTAATAAAATGGTTATACCAGAAAATAAATATTTCAAAGTTTGAAATGTATTTTATAAGGCTTTATAGAACCATCAATAAATTCCCAATGAAAATTAATCATTTGTCTGTTTGATCTTCCCTTTTTGGCACCAGGGATGGGTTTCAGTGGGTTGGGGTAGGGGAAGGGGGCGAGCTCAGGCCATGAGGCTAGTGATGAGGAGCAGATGTAAATGCAGATGACTGGTCCGGGGCCACAGAACTATACAATCTTAAAGGTGATGGCCTTAAATAGTCCAGTGTTAACCTATAATGATTCTAGCTTTAAATAAATAATGATCAAAGTAAATTAAGGTTTTCTTTATTTTTCAATTTAGACATTCCCTTTACAGTAATAAACAAACTGTTTCCAAGTACTATACATGTATTTACTAATTTAATCCTCACAACAATCCTAGGATTGGTTAGTATTACCAATCACAGTCACACAGTACACAGTCATTCTGTGTACAAGAAAATTGATGCACAGAGAAGTCAATTAAGTTGCTCAGGGTCAACAACTAAAAAGTGGGGCTAGGATTTGAGCACATGTAGTCTGTACCAGAGAAGCCAAACAATTATTTTGTTTAGAAACTCAACACTAACAATGTGGAATAATTTTTTTTCACTAAACCCAAGAGAACCTGACATGACACAGCTACTAACCATAGATTAAGCTATGTTTATGGATTGTCTATCTATTGTGAAGTCAGAGCAAAATGACACAAAGTTCTCTTGCAATGTCATCCGACGTCAGTCTGTCAGTATACTCAGACTTAAACTCACATTCTGGCTATCTAAATTCAGAAGACACTAAATTTAAATGAGAATTTTCAAATGTATTAATTTCTAATGTGATACATTCTCTGACTAACCAAAATATAACTATGCCCATCACCCAAAATATTCTTTCCCAGAAACATGGGAGGCCAATGTAATGTATTATCAAAACATTGCACAATAAATATGAGTCAAAGAGCATGAGATATTTCATACAGACCATAGAAAATTCTGATATATTTAATACTACCATCATCTCTGACTAGCAGAATATAAATGTGAAGGGATTGAAATATGAAAGTCTGACTCTTTCCTGGAAAGCACTTAGTAAACATTTTCAAATTCTTTTTCTTTTATGGATTCTCTGTTCCATTTGTCTCAAAAATCACTCTACCTTATATAAAAGTCAAACTTCGGACAGGTTACAATAAAACTGATTAGTGTGTTTTCCAAAATATAATAAATACATAAACTATTTGTGGTATGTGAAATGATGTCAGATAATCCCTAAACTTTTCAAATTTGAGTAGTTATGCATTTTAATATATTAAGGTAAAAACACATTTTCTCTTAATTTCACAGCTGTTACTGGATATAATTAACAAGTGAGAATTTAATAAAAATATTAAGAAAGTAATAGTACAGGTGTAGATTTGACAAAATAAATTGTAAAGGTTATTATAAAATGATTAAAGCTTGAGAAAGTTTAAAAAAAAAAAAACTAGTCCATGATTTCTTTAAGATTAACTATATTCTGATAATCTTAATTGAACTGGAACACTCCCAAATCTTTTCAAAAAACCCACAAATATTTATAGACCTTTCTTATCACAGATTGATGACCTCATCCACCATAGGCTGATTTCTTCCAGTTTCACTTTGACAGGGCAATCTCATGTCCAAGTTCTATATAAACTGACTATAGATTTTAACGGGTTTAAAAAGCATGCTAAACCAAAAGAAAAATAGTTTTTTAAAGGCCTAGAATTCTGCCTACCTAAAACCAAATAATTTTACTCTAATTTCCTAAATAGACAAATAGTGATTTTTACAGCATAGCAAGTTATACCTAACTTCTAAAATTTAGTTGGTTATTGTCTTTTTTTATGATAAAAACATTCAGTGAATGCATATGGTAACTCTTTTTTAGGACACTCTGCTACAAATACCTGAAAACATGCACATAAGAGCCTATTAAAGAGATTCCAGTTAAATTTTGGGTGTAATTTTACTGTTCATTTAGGACCAAAACAGAAGGAATGAGAAAGATTAAAGACAAAATTAAAAGCACTAAGGACAAATTTCTACTACAGTACAAGTCATTTTAATGGCTGAGTACAAGGAACCTGGTAGTGTTTCTGACATTCATTACTTGCATCTCCAGTTGCTGAGGACCCAAAGATTTTTTAACTCCACTGTTACAATGCAACACTATTAACAGATCAGCAGAAATTGTTACAGCTTTTATCAGCCCCTCCCCCAAGCCTACCCTTTTTAACCTTAAAGCTTCTTCCCTAAAATAACCTACAGAATTCACAATAGTCTTACTGTCCAGTAACAAATCTTTCAACAATGCCTTCAAAGTAACTCCTTCACACATCCCTGGTAAGCCTCTGTCTTTCAACAACTTTCAAGCTGACTCCATGTAAAAGTTGCGTAAGAACTGAAGACAGAGTATATCATAAGAGAAAATGAATATAGATAGCCAGTGCTGGAACTAAACTACATTATCTGGACTTTGGACAGAAGCATCTGCTTTGCTTCAACAGTGATTTCTCTTCAAAGCAAATCCCTTTGTCTAATGAGTCTCAATGTCTAATGAGTCCTCCTTTCAAGAACTCATCTCCCCATACCTACAACCAGCTTTTTAAAACCAGATTTGTCATTGGACCACCACCTTCAGAATACCTCACTAAATCTACAGGAATGGCCTGATGCCAGCATTTAGTTAGCATCAGTCTTTACTCTTAGACCAAGTGCATTCTGGTAAATTTTTCTGCTTGGAATGTTGACATTCCACCTTAAATTATCATCACATCTAGTCTACTTCTAGAGAGACTTCTAGACTTCAATCCTGGCATAACTGAGATTTTGAGTTGGATAAATTTTTCATGGATGAGGGCTGTCCTGTATAGATGTTTGGCAGCATCCCTGGCCTCTACTCATTATGCCAGGAGCAACCAACTCCCAGTTGTGATAACCAAAAATGACTCCAGACATTGTCAAATGTTCCAGGGGTAGGGGAGGGTGGTGGTGCAAAATTGCCCCTGGTTGAGAACTACTGCTCTGGATGGTGAGAATGGGTCTAGCCCAGTTTAGACTCTCAGCTGGGTCATCACATTTGTGGATATTTACAGTTATATATCCACATGAATTACATAAAATCTTTTAAAAATTAAAGCTATTAGGCTGCTTCTTCAGATAAAGAATTAAAAATTTAAGGATGATCACTCTGATCTCCCTCAGGTTTTATCATCACAAATTTAATACCAAAATAAGATTCTCAAAAAAAAAAAAAGATTATTAAACACAAATATAGATGTTCAAGGCTCATCGATTCCATGGATTATACCTAAAAAGGAAATAGTCATCTTTTTGCACTTACTATGCTGAACACATAAATAATAACAAATAAAAACGATGTATTCTACAAATATTTCAAATTATGTTTACATTTTCCTTTGGCTTACCTGAAGAAACCCAGGAGGACGGTTTAGAACTGTATCAAGAGAATTATCCAAGAATCTCACGATTCGAAGGTACCCAGGATACGAAGGTGCACTAACCTCCCCTGCAGGATTTACAAAAAAGATCTGTACTCCATTTGGTATTAAAATCAACTCATCTGCATCTAGCCCTAAGGTCTCAAGAGGAGGTGGCTGAGAATGATTCCTATAAAAGTCTTCTCCAACTGATGAAAACTCCCCAGAATCTGTTCCATAGGATACAGTGTAGTGACCCTCAGCAGCCTGAGGAGTATAAGCAGGAGGTGCTTCTGCTGGACAACTTTGAGATGGTAAGGACAGAGAAGCAGATGCAGCAATTGCTCCTGCACTTGTAGTTGGAGTGTTTCCATTTATTTCAGCATGCTGAGGTGGAGAACTAAAGGACTGTGGTTCTGGTGACATTTCACACAGGTCTTTTGGTGGAAATTCTGGATATAACTTGGGCACCTCCTGAAGATCATTCTGGAGAGAAGTGGCAAGACCCTTCTCTAGAATTTCCAACCTGGTGCGTACATTCTGTAGTGTTTCTTTCATCTTCTGTTGCATCTGTCTAGCAGATTCCCACCCAGGGCCTGTTCGTTCAGGGTCTATTGATGAAATGCTGATTCCTCTGAGCAGGTGTCCTATTCCTTGCTTATAGTAGTTCTTTGCTTCTTCCTTCTGACCTAATTCATCTGTATTCAGTCCTTTATTAACAAATAGAAAGGCCTTCTTGTACGCTTCCCTGATCATCTTAATTTCAGCAGGTTCTCCATTTTGTGGCTCTTGCTCCATTTCTGCAAAACAGGAAATATTATCTTCAATTAATCTTGTTTAGGTGTTTAGTTTACTTATTATCCATCTCTCCTACCTGAATATATTTCAAGAAAACAAGAGTCTTACTTATTTCTGTTTTCTTTACTACAGTACTATTCCCTAAGCCTATTAAGTCTGTCACAAAGTACTTAATATGTATTTGATGAATGAATAAATAAAAGAAAGCTTTTGGTCCTAAATATCTTGTTAATTACATAAGAGAATAAATCAGAATACAGCTATTAAATAATTTACTTGTTCCAGTTTCTTGTAATAGTTTCCTATATCAATCCTTATGGTTGAAACAAGAGTCTCATTCTGAACTTCATTAAATATAAATCCCGATTAGATCCAGCTAATAAAAATGAGTTGATTCACACACCAGAGAGGACAGAAATGAGGAAAAAAAAAAGGTGGATGAAACTTTAACATTACCTGACTTCCATTTAAAGGTTGTGGGTTACTAACCCACAGGCAATTAGCCGTATTCCCTCCCAAAACCCCACTAAAATGATTTTAGAAAGATTATTATTATTTTTTTTTTTACAATTACTGTTTACCCCATTTTTTTTTATTTCAGCATATTATGGGGGTACAGATGTTCAGGTTATTAAAAAGGCATAACCATTTTTCTTAATGAGTAAAAGATATGAATAGGCACTTCACAAGAGAATATTTAAATGGCATGTGAAAAGATGTTCAACACACTATCCCCTCAGAAAAGTGAAACTAAAATCCATAGTGATAGCAACTATACAGTTATCAGATGGCTAAAATTCAAAAGACTGACCAGTGTTAGAGAAGACAAAAACTAGAACTCTCATACTTTGCCGGTAAAAGATGAAAAATGGTACAGTCATTTTAGAAAACTGACAGTTTCTACTAAACATTCATCCACTCAATAACCCAGCATTTCTGCTGTATTTAACTAACAGAAACAGATGCTGTATTTAACTAACAGAAACATACCAAAACCATGTATAGCAATATTCACAGCAGCTCAGTCACAAAAGCCAAAAACTCAAAACGACCCAAATGCCCACTCATAAGAGAATGGATAAACATTAGTATACTCATACAATGCAATAATACACAAATTTTTTTAAAAACCTGATGTCTGCAACATCAATAAATCCCATCAATTGTTTGAGCAAAAGCCAGATTACAAAAGACTTCATACTGAGAATACGTGATTCTATATAAATGAATTTAAAAACAGGTAAAATTAGTATCTGATCATAGAAATTAAAATATTGCTTATAGGTGGAGGGTATAGACTTCTAAGGGACAGGAGCAAACCATGTGGCCTTTGGAAATGTTCCCTCTTCGTTTGGGTGATAATTACATGGGTGTACAGTAGTCCTCCCTTATCTGCGGTTTCACTTTCTCTGGTTTTAGTTACCCACAGTCAGCTGTGATCCGAAAATATTAAATGGAAAATTCTAGAAACAAACAATTCGTAAGTTTTCAATGGTATGCCATTCTGAATAACATGATGAAATCTTGTGTCATCTTGCTCCATCCTGCCTGGGGTGTGAACTAACCCTTTGTTCTGGGGATCCAGCTATGCCCATTACTCACTCAGTGGCCATGTTGGTTATCAGATTTGCTGTTGCAGGTATCTCAGTGCTAAGGTTCAAGTAACCCTTATTTTCCTTAATAATGGTCTAAAAGTCCAAGAGTAGTGATGCTGGCAATTCAGATATGTCAAAGAGAAGCGGTGAAGTCCTTCCTTTAACATATCTACTGCCACACTAGAAAAAAAAATTTTTTTTCCTTGGGGCCACAGTGTTTTATTACAAAAATAGAATAAAAACTTCAAAAACAAAACGATCCTTTCTAATTGAATGAAAAATTTGTCATCTTTTTGTTTTCTGTGCATGAGTCATATATAACTTGAAGAATAGTTCTTATGGCTCCCCAGGTGAAAAGACATGTGAGTTACATATGCTTCATGAGGCCTTGGGCTCAAAATTAGTGTGAGTTAAATGCAACTCATGTGGCAGTTAAATTCCTTAAGTGAAAAAGTAAGTTTTCAACTTAATAAGAAAAAAAAAATCGTATGCTGGGGTTTTTTCTTATCTACGATAAGAATGAATTTTCTATTTGTGAAATTGTGAGGAAGGAAAAAGAATTTGTACTAGTTTTGCTACTGTCCTTCAAACTGCAAAACTTATGGCCACAGTGCACGGTAAGTGCTTAGTTAAGATGGAAAAGGCATTAAATTTGTGGGCAGAAGATATGAACAGAAACGTGTTCTGACTGATAGCAATATGGTTCTGTACTATCCTAGGTTTCAGGCATCCACTAGGGGTCTTGAACATATTCTCCAAAGATAAGAGAGGACTATTCTACGTGTGTGAGTACATACATATATCATTAAGCAGTAAATTTAAGATCAGGGTACTATACGTGCTTTATATTATTGCTCAAAAGAAATATTATAAACCCATAATTCACAAGGATGAAGAGTCAACAGTGCTTTGGTACCAAAAAAAGAGGCAGACAAGACTCCCAAAACAGACTTGAGAAAACGGAAGCCTCAACTATCAGTGGGGAAATCAGGGAAGCATCCCCATTTACATCACATCACAAAACCTCCAAAGGTATAAGAATGATGGAATTCAATCTTCCTCTGGAAAGGGAGTAGAGGTAGAGCTGAAAAAAAGAGGACTTGTTGAAAGCCTATTTACAAATTAGCATCCTCAGATCTCTCCTACACCAAGCACCCAGGACACTATGTCTCTGCAGCCCTGAAAGAAGACTGGGTGCTTTCATCTAGAAGAATGTAAAATCAATTCTCTCTGGATGGGGGACTATTGGGTACGATTAAGGGTAAACAGCAAAAGCAGGGGGATTAAATGAAATATTACACACTGAATATTAAGACCTCAGCCTTCTTCCCCATAACCTGGTTCTTAAGAGTACTCATTCCTAATTCTCTCTCCTTCTTTCACTCTCATATACACATGCACACACACACACATGCAAACAGCCAAGGATCACAAAACCTATGGAAAACATCTAGAATGAAAGATAAAAATAAGAGTAATGTAATTTGGTTGAAATGGACAATACACAGGAAAAGTAAAACTTTTAGAAAAACCCTACATTTATATCAACATAAAGAAAAAGAAATACTGCATCCATAAAATAAAAATGAGATGTATAGACACTCAAAAAAGGACGAAGAACGGAGCTTTTGAAAATTAAATATAAAAAAGCTGGAAAGAAAAATTCGAGAAGGATGATAAAGTTGTAAGATTATGAAAATGCCCAGAAAGCAGAGCAAAAAGACAAAGATGAAAAATAGTAAAGAATAAATAAGAAAATTAGGACCCAATCTATAAGGTATACTATCTGAATAATAAAACTTCTAGAAATAGAGAATAGAGAAAAAATAAGAGAAGAACTGAAGAAATAATTCACTAGATTTCCTAGAACTAGAAAACATGAATATCCAGATTTAAAAAGACCAATGGATGAAAGATGAAAAAAGACTCACACCAAGAACAACACCATCGGCCGGGCGCGGTGGCTCACGCCTGTAATCCTAGCACTCTCGGAGGCCAAGGTGGGCGGATCGTTCTGAGCTCAGGAGTTCGAGACCAGCCTGAGCAAGAGCGAGACCCCGTCTCTACCAAAAACAGAAAGAAATTAATTGGACAGCTAAAAATATATATAGAAAAAATTAGCCAGGCATGGTGGCTCATGCTTGTAGTCCCAGCTACTTGAGAGGCTGAGACAGTAGGATTGCTGGAGCCCAGGAGTTTGACGTTGCTGTGAGCTAGGCTGATGCCACGGCACTCGCCCCAGGCAAGAGAGTGAGACTCTGTCTCAAAAAAAAAAAAAAAAAAAAAAAATACCACATTAAAACCTTCATGAATTAGCTAATTAAATCTAATTAAGTGGTTACTCCCAAGAAAACAGAAGTAAAGAGGTTACATAACTTCACCGAGATTATACAACTAATAAAATGTAGGTCTCATATTTGAATCCAGACAAACTCCAGGGACCAAGAGCTAGAGGAGCTAAGGATGATTACACAGGATCTTGAATCATTCTTTGTACTCTTCTACATTGGAATTTTTAAACACATTATTTAAAATTTCTCCAAGGCTCCCCAAACTCACAAAGATATTGAGATTCAGTGTATTAT
>CAUYSK010024223.1:0-21179 GCA_963575035.1 Avahi laniger
ATGTGCATGTGTGTGCGCACACGTGCATGAGATATGACCGTGCACTGACTGCACTGTGGCAGGCATACTTGCTGATACTCCTGCCCTCTGTGCAAATACCGCCTCCTCCAGGAAGCTCTCCCAGACCCTCTCTGGGCTCCATCTCTGTCCCTCGTGCCTTGGCCCTCCCACGCGCTCCATGCATCTCCCCAAGGCCTGGGTCTGCAGGGCCACGGGGGCTGGAGATTATCTGCTGCTGCCAGTGTGGTGGATACCACCTGGCCTCCCACAGATAAGGGGGCCTCCGGGTGTGACGACTCAGGATCCGAATGTGCAGTCTCTCCTGAGAGCACAAGGTGGCCCCAGGTGGCCTAGGTGTGTCCTCTTGGCAGACAGGTGGTGGCGCCAGGAACGGGTGGAATTGGCACAAACGCCCTGCACAGCAACAGCTTTCAACTCGAGTTTCTGGGTCCTTCTCCAGGCAGATTAGCGGCTGAGAATTTTCCGTGAGCGAACTCTCTCCCAGGGCCCACAGCCGCCCGCGGTTACTCATCCAATCAGCCGTTTCCTCGTGAGATATTAGCAAAGTGACTTCCGCAGCCACCGCAGCAGTGTTCCCACTCAGCTGTCTCCACCGCCTAGAGTCCCAGTGCTCTCGATCACACCACCCCCCAGCCCAGCCCGGGGCAATCCTGGCCCAGGACAAGGCCTCCTGGTGCTCTCCCTGCCACACCCCGCCACGCCTTCCCCACACTGGCAGCCAGAGAGCTCGTCCCAAATGCTTCCCTGACAGGTGACTGCCCTGCTCAACATTCCTCACTGGCTCCCATCACCCCCGTGTGGAGCGCGAACTCCTGGGCTGGGCGCAGTGGGGGCTGGACCGTTAGGTCTTCCACAGGGACCAGGGGACAAGCCCAGAACCTGCTCCGCATTCGATGCTGTCGGTGAACTCGCCACCACCACTGGGTCCAAACCCGGCCCAACCCCTCCCGCGCTGGCCTGGGCTATGGGACAGGCACCTCGTGCAGTGTCCTCCCTCCACCCCACCCCCCAGGAAATCCAAAGCGTCCAGCAAGTAGGTGCACAGCCAGGGGCAGCTGTGGAGTGTGAGCAGGAGCAGTGGTGCTGGCGGCTTCGTCCTTCCCCTCCCAGCTCTCCCATACCCTTTCCCTAATACACCCTCACCCCAGGTGGCTTCATGTGGCTGTTGATCACAACGTGGCCCAGGGGAACGTGTGGCCCTGCATCTGTGGGACACGTGTAGTGCACGTGGCATCCACCCAAGGCCGGGCCAGGACCTGAGTGGATCAAGTGTGGCCCTTCCTTGGCGCTTCCACATTGCTGGGGGAGGGGCTCCATGGTTAGGGGTGACCTGGGGGCGGCCGTGCTTCCTGCCATGGGGAGCGAGGGTCTGCGTGGGTGAACAGAGGCCAGGGAGAGGCCGGCTGCCCAGGATGAGTGGAGATGGGAGAGAGAGAGAAGGAGGGAGGAGGAACAGGGAGAGGAAGAGGGAGGGAGGAAGGGGGAGGGGGAGGGTGGGTACAGCTGTGCCTGAGACCCCAGGCTGCCCAGCCCGAGGGCACTGAGCCCTCCCCTGAGGCTGAGGCGCAAACCCCACCAGGACAGGTGTGGGGCATGTGGGGTACCCAGGGCACAGACGCAAGGGGCTCCAGACACTCCTCACGATAAATCACACACTCATGCAGTGTCTCAAAAATCAGCATTGATGAAAACATCATGATGAAAGAAATACCATGATCTTAAATAAAAAGAGGCTCAGACAGGGCAGGGATCAGGGTGAGGAGAGTGAGGTGAGCCACTCGGCAGCAGGGTCAGACGTCTTTATTTAAAATGTTGATATTTCCTTCATTGCAGATTTTTCTGCAGTCACTATTGGCTTTTCACAATTCTGCATCGAAATGTTATGCAACAGCACTTGAGGCCAGTGCCTCCCCCGCCTCCCCCAGTTCTCATCCCCACGTCAGAAAGAAACACGCCCAGCAAGCCGGACGACCCCCAGGTTCGCAGTGTCCGCAACGCCACTGCAGGTGTGGTCTCAGAGTGGCCGGGAGGAAACCCTCGCCTAGCCCACGGCGTGTGAGGAGCTCCTGGAACCTACAAAGAAGGCGGCAGGGAAGAGCCATCGCCACGGGACGTGGTCCCATGTGCACGGGATGTGCCACCCGGGCACCAGATGGACACCAAGGATGGTGGATCAGAGAGGAAAGGACCCTGTCCTCGATAGTGTAAACTAAAAATAAAATTCTAAGCCCTCCAACCCCGCTGACTGAATCCCCCTCTTGGCCAAGGGGACCCCAAAATACCTTAAAACTGAATTCTCAGTTGGGCATCCTTATACCCCATCCCTTTTTGCAAACTGGACTGGAGGCCGTGCACGGCCAAGGCTGAGACGGCCTGCAAGCCACCACTTGCTCACAAGTCACTCCGAGTCCGTGTCTGCGGCTGGGGCTCCGATTAGCAAGTTAATCTTGCCTTAAAGCAACTTGCCTTTCTGTGGATGCGAGCCTTTAGACAAACCTTATTTCTGTAGCCAGCCACAAATCAAGGACTCTCTAACCCACCTATAACCTGTAAGCCCCCAATTTGAAATGTTCTGCCTTTTCGGGCCAAACTGAAGTGTAATTTTCATGCATTGATTTATGATTTTATCTGCAATTCTTGTGTCTCTAAAATGTATAAAACCAACTGTAACCCAACTGCCTCGGAACCGCTTATTCAGGGGTATTCGGATTTGTGGGTCTCTGGCCATGCTCACTCACGTTGGCTCAGACTAAGCCTCTTCAAATTATTTTACAGAGTTTGGGGTTTTTCTCTGTTAATAATCCCTCATTGAGCTGCTGAATTAACCATCCCGGGGCCACCCTGCCAGGACTTTGCCCTACAAGATTTAGTGTTTCAGAGGCACCTGCTCCTGGCCCCATCACCCGCCCCCGGGGGCCCCTGGCAGACCAGATTCAAGGGAAAGTCTGTTCTCAGACATGCTGGGCGTGGCCTTGGTCTCTGCCTCTGGGAGCAGGTTTCATGAACAAAAGGTCCATTTTCCCAAGAACATTCCTGGGGCTTACTAGTGCCCACAGGAAGGCTGTGGAGGCATGCCAGGGGGCGCTGGGGTGCCATGAAATCATCAGGGCGAGGTGTCCCCAGGGGGAGTTTCAGGATGCTCTTGGTCATCCCAGTGATGGGATTGCCACTGGCAACCAGAGGTCAGCAGGGGAGAAGCTGGTGCCCGGCCCCTCCCTCTGCAGAACTTCTCCAGTCCCCTGGGGCCTTACGGTGCCTGAGAATCCTGCTGACGGCCCTCTGAACCCACATCCTAACTTCATTTTGCAAGCAGCAAGTATTTTTTATAGTTTTAATATAAGCTGAATTTTCCAGGAATGCAATCATGATATTGTGAAATACATATTTAGTCTTCACTGGTGCTTCCTGGCTTATAGCTTCTCAACCCTTGAATCTCGGGGGTGATAAAAGCTTCTTTTGTGTGCAAGTGAGATGGCTGGGGGCTGGGGGCCCCTAGGTGGCTTCAGGATGGGGGCTGGTCACCAGAAAGACCAAGGCAGGACTGGGATTTTCAGCTGCCCCCCACCTCCAGGCAGGGGAGGGGGATGAGGGTTGAGTTGATCACCAATGGCCAATGATGTCCTCTCAATCGTGCTTACACAGGGAGGCATCTGAAAGGGGCAGCCTTGCAAAAATAACAGGAAAATACCTCATCCCACAGTTTCCCCAGGAGCAGTTAAAAAATCAATGCTGTGCGCTCTCTCACTAAGAGGCGCCCTGCAGGAGTTCTGTTTTGCACAACTTCTGAAAGGACCTGAACGGACAGAAAAGAGATGTACATCTTTCTCTTTCAAAAGTGTTTTTTGAGAATCTGCTTTTACAGAGTTCCTGAGTCAACAGCAGAAGGAGCTACAGCCCGTATCTGGAGGACAGAATCACATCTCCTGTGAGAATCCCTTCTCCAAGGAAGGCAGGAAACCGAGTCTTGGACTTTGACATCTTGCGGTTTTTGTTATCTACCTGCTGCTGCTGTTATCCACTGACAGCCAGCGCTATTTTTTCCCTCTTCATCCCCCCTAAAATCAGCCGCTCGGCCCTGCTGCTGGCACCTCTTCTTTTCCTGTGGAATGCCGCTGTCTCCCTGCTCTCTCCCCCCACCCCCTTCCTTTCTCTCTTTCTCTTTTTCCCTCTTTCTCTCTCTCCCCCCTCCTCTAAAAGGGTAAAATAAACTTTTTTTTACTTTTATATGTCTTAATCTCTGCACAAGCAATCTTTCTCCACCCGCGCTGCTAGCATCTACTAGTCTTTCCACCCTAACAGCCTCCACAAAACCCCCAAGGACTGGCTTTGGATTAGCTCCGGACAGCTGGACACGCGGAGGGCCCTAGACGAGGTCCCTCCCGCGTACTTTGCCACCTGCACCTCTTCCGCTGGGCAGCTCAGCCATGTCCTCTGCAATATCCTTTGCAGTCAATAGGTGAACACAGTGAAGTGCTTGCCTGAGTTCCGCAAGCCACTGGAGCACATTAACCGAGCCCAAAGAAGGGGTCGTGGGAAGCCTGACTTACAGCCAGTGGGTCAGAAGCACAGGCCACGACCCGGGGCTTGCGATTGGTGCCTGCAGTGGGGGCGTCCTGTGGGACTGGGCCTCACCCTGTGGACTGGCACTGACTCCCAGTGGGCAGTGTCAGAGTTGAGCTGAACCAGAGGTATCAGCCGGTGTCCAAATTGTTTGGTGTGTGCGGAGACAAACTGCACACCTGGTGTCAGAAATGTTACGTGGAGCGGTGTGCGAGAGGAGCAAAGTGCTCTGGGTGTGTGTGAGATTAGCTGTTAGCAACTCACATGTGACGCAAGGAAAGATGGCGCTTTCCTTGCCATCTTCGCGAGGAGCTGAGCCACATCACCTGCCCAGCTCCCGGCACGTGTGTCTGGCCCGTGTGCTAGATGCGCCACCTGTGCGCACGGTTCTGCCAGCGTCTGTGTCTTGGCAGTTTTAAACATCATAACTCACTTCTGTATTTTCCCTTCGTATTACAGTTAAGCCATTATACTGCTTTTAAAAACATATCCTCCGTTAGGTTAAATCACTTACTTCGTTTCAGGATTATAATCTAGTACAAAGAGAAGGAACGTATGAAAATAATGTTAAAATCTATTATTTTAACAATCGCCAAAGTACATTTACTGAGAACCTGCTGTATGCACCCGCACTCCCTCGAGATGTTGCACGAGACCCACAAACCGGAGGGGTCCCATCCTGCTTGACAGTGAGAAGCCGAGGCTCCCGGAGAGCACGCGCCACACGTGGGCCCCGGGTGACCAGCGTGCCCCCAGAGCCTGCCCTGCAAACCGCAAGCCAGGGAAGCCGTGTCGCCCCCAGTGTCCTGGGCCAGTTCTTCGGGACAAACACTGTTTTTCAGAGAAAAATCCTCATATCCTTTTCCTCTTTTTCATAGTGTACATTTCTTATGCCAATTTTATCACCATAATAAAGTCATTTGGGAACAACTGACAATAAAGTCAGCAGATAAAATTTGGGAGTAATGAATCATCCTGAAATTGATTGTACCAATGCTCTGCTATTTTTCCTCAAATAGTATTTGTCTTGTAAAAATAGGTTACCTCAGTTTGAAAGGAAAGGATACACACAAGGCTACCTTTGTGATTGGAACCTGTCAAAAGGGTTGCTGGGGACCTAAGTGAGCAGGAATCCACCTCTCAAAGCGCACATGGTCTTGGGGAGCTGTCCGTGTGGCCGGCACATCCCGCGGCCCTGCTGTTTGGTGCCGGCACGTTTAGGATCGCTACGTCTTCGTGGTGGAGTGATCTTTTGTGATTATGTCATTACATAATGTCACTCTCTTAGAGCTGTTTTTATCCATCGGTCTTTAACTGGTGTATTTAGATTGTTTTCTTTAATGTAGCTCTAAATATGTCATGGCTTAGATCTGCCATCTTAGGTCTTAGATGTTATCTTTTGTTTTCCTCCCTTTTCCTTTATTTTTTTTAAGCTGCTAGTTTTGAGATTTTTTTTTCTTTTTCCTTTGTGTTTTTTCCCTGTTTTCCTGTGGGTTACTTAAACATTTTTTAGAATTCCATTTTGATTTACCTGTAGTGCTTCTGAGTGAGTCTCTTCGTACAAGTGTTTAAATGGCTGCTCTAGGTGTCACAGTACATACGTTACACGTAACTCGTCACAGGCTGGGCAGTCATTTGACTAGCGTGAGTAAGATGTGAAAACCTTACCTGCCTCGTGTCCCTCTGCCATGTCTCGTGTATAATGCCATCATCCTACGTAGCTCCTCCCCGTACATTGACAGCCACAGCAGACAGTGTGTGATTTTTGTTTCAACAGTCAGACATAATTTGGAAAATTCAGGAGGAGAAGGAAAGCGCCAGGTTCTTGGTGGATACTGCACTGGCTGTGACACGTGCCATTGTCAACTGCCACCTGTGTAAGATGGAGCATGCTGGTTTAGGGGCCACCAACCTCATTCTACGTACAAAGAAACTGAGGATCAGAGAGGCTAAGCCACCTGTCCGAGGTCACACAGGAATAAACATTGAGCACTTCCAATGTGCTGGGCCCTGTGCTTGGCCCTCACGCTGTAAAAACAGATCAGGCTAATCCCCCCTCCACCCAAGGAGCACTTTTTCTTCCCTCCATCCGTCCCTCAAGTAAGGGGGCAGGGAGCTAACGTTTGAGGGTCCTAATATGTGCCAAGCAGTGAGCTGGGGGCTTGCAAATGGCACGTCACGTGACCTTTGCCACGCCACCGTGGTCAAAATGTGCTGGAATTTGTTCACCTTCTAACCTGTTGGAGGCTGCTGCTGCTTGGACTTGCTGGCCCTCACGGTGGCCGTGGAAGGAGGAAGAAACCCTGGGAGGGACCCACTGTCACCTCCAAATGACAAACACACTTGGGCACAGGAGCCCACTGTGGGGGTGGGTTTCGTGGTTTCTGGCTCTGACCTTCTTTCTTAGGAAGCCAGTTGTTCCTATGATGCTTGGAAATTGGCTCAAATGACACAAATTGAGCTCAGCAAACTCCATGAAACTCATAAAGCAATTTGAAGCCTGCAAAGTGAATCTGATGGGATGCCTGTAACTTAGACGATTAAGGCAGAAAATATCCTTCAGGCCCCCTTGGCCCTAACAGGATGCACAGGAATCTTCTCAAATGAGTTATCTTGGAGAGAAAATGCCGTTCACAAAAATGCCTTCAACACTCGGGGGAAGAACTGGGCCCAGACGAACCTGTGATGAAGTTTGCATAACTTGAGAGCGGGCATAGGAGCTTTATTCATCCTAAACATAGAGGAGATTTTCCTGAAACTGATTAGAGAGTCCCACAGTGGCTGTTGCTCTCAGAGGGCTCTCTTTAGGGTCCTGCAAGAGGCATGTTCTTTGAACGCAAAGAGATTTCAAGCAGATGCAGGGACCTGCGGCTGAAGGAGGATAGCAGAAAGGCAGAGGCCACCTGAGGCTCCAGGTAGCCTCACTGTGGTGCGAGAAGCATCCTCAAGCCCTTGCAAGGCCTCCTGCAGCAACTCGGCGCTGGCTTTCTGGAGGGGACAGGCCCTGGTTGAGCCCTTTGCAGGGGCGGAGGGAGTAAGATTCACTCATCAAGCAGGACCAGACATCTGTGCGCTGAGCCCTTTGCCTGTCAGGGGATGGTGATGTGTTGCTCATAGCCTGGGGGGTGGTGACAGGTAGGGTGACAGCCACCACCTGTGAGGGGCTCCACCACTGCTCAGCTCTGCTCCCAGCAATTTGCGTGTTGAAGCCCTGACTCCAGTGTCACAGCATTTGGAGGTGGGGCCTCTGGGAAGTGATTGGGTCTGGCGGGTGGGGGTGACAGGCCCTTAGAAGAAGAGGAAGAGAGGCCAGAGCTGGCAAGCCCTCTTCCCTGAGTAGGCTTCGAGGAGGAGGTGGCCATCGGCATTGCAGAAGATAGCCTTCGCCCAAACCAGAAGCCGCCACGTGGGCCCCTTGCTCTGGGACCTCTAAACAGCAGACCTGCGAGAGACAAACATTGGTAGTTTGAACCCTCTCCTCTCTGGGACTTGGTTACAGCAGCCTAAGCTCACCAAGACACTGTCCACACTGAGCACCTGCTGTGTGCATGGTCCTCCAGCCAGTGGTCTCCGCCGCCTTCCATGGATGGAGGATGGTCGTATGCCCCTTTATAGAAGAGGACAGGAGGCCTGAGCAGCGTGGCCAGCGTAGGGCACGGGGCTGGCACCAGCAGGGCAATGTCTTGAAGCCACAAAGGGCACAAGTCCAGACCCCCTGCTTGTCCAGACCATACACACGTGGTGGAGGAGGTGGGGGTAGCATCAGGAAAGGTGGCGTTTCTGCTCCCGTAACAAGCAGGTCCAGAAAGCAACAGCTGAAATAGTCCAGGCACTGTCCCCCCGGCTGGGTGGTGGAACAGAGATGTTTGCTGTGAGGTGGGAGCACATACAAGCGCCCTTGAGCACAGTCACACTCGTGAGGCACAGGGGGCGCCGGAAGGAGAGCAGCCCCAGGAGCAGGCAGCCAGACAGGCTCAGGCAGTCACAGGGGAGGTGCAGACTTCAGGGAGGGAATGTCCATGAGGCCCTGAAGCGACTGCAAATCCGAGGTGGCCCCCCTGAGCTCTCACTGTTGCTGTCGGGAGGGGCTCCACCACTGCCCAGCTCTGCTCCCAGCAACACCAGCCCATCCTCTCCCTCTGGGACCCTCCTACCCCCGTTTCTCTCTAGCCCCATGGCCACCTCCCCTCCTGCCCTGATGATGGGTTCACCAGGGCTGCCTTTGTATCCCCACTCTGCCCTGCACCAGCATCGAGCAGGGCTTTACCGAATCCAGATATGCCCTTGAATCCCCATGTCAAGCCCTCCACTGGCACCCTACGGGAGGCCTCTGCCACCTGCCTCGTCCCCTGCCCCTGAAGCCAGCTGCTCTGATTCTCCTCCCTGATGGACCATGTCCTTGCTGCCACAGGCCATCTGCACGTGCTCTTCTCTTCCCAGCCTGGTCTGCCTTCCAGGTGAATGATCCACCTAATTTAGGCAGCAGCCTCCCACCTGGCTACTTCTACATCTACTCCTGCCCTCCCAAATCTGCCCAAAGCACACTTGACCATTGAAGAGCTGACCTCCCCCCTGCATGGAGAGCAAGACCCTTCTCAATAAATTCATCACCTGAGATGGACTGCGGTCCCAGTATTGACGCTATCGGCAGCTCCCTCCCATCTCGAATCTGGGCTGACCTTGTGACCTGCTGGGAGAACAGAGAGAAAGTAATACTGCACCAGCTCCAGGACCATGCTTAAGAAAGCATGGCATGTCCACTCCTGGGAGCTGGGAGCTAGCAGGTAAAAAGCTTTGCTGAAGAGAGGAGAGGCTCAGCAGTCCCCTCTGAGCCCAGGCTACCAGCTGTCCCCACCAAGGCACCAGACATTAGGCAAAGCCACCTTGGGTATTCCAGCCCCAGTCATCTCCTGACTAGCCCCAAGAGAGACCTCTGCTGCCACAGAAGAAGAGCCACCCAGCTGAGCCTAGTCAAACTGCAGACTTTCAAGCAGCTGTCACTTTGCACTGTGAACTAAAATAAAATCTTAAGCCCCCCAGCTGGCTGAAACTTCTCTTGACCAAGGAGACTCCAGAAAACCCTAAAGCTGAGTTTCTGACCATGAGAAGGAAGGTCAGACATGACCTTGTCATGCCTCCTCTTAGAGATATTTGTAATAATAAGATGCTAAGTCATTAACAGGCCTAAGGATATACAAGGCAAAGCTTAAACCACACCTGCAGGCCATCAATTTACTTAGCAGATCACTTGAGTTTTGGTAAATGTCTGGGTAAATGTCTTGGTAAATGTCTGATTAACAGACATTGTTTTTTGTTTGTTTTTTATAACTTACCTCTTATTTTAATTGGCCTGACTCATTTAGCACTACCACTTTTATTGTTTTTACTATTGATTTAACATAAATACACAAATGTTAGTGAAAAAGTTCATCTCTTCAGCTCGAGATGATCAAAGAAAAAAATCCAGAAAACTAGGGAATGACAAAGTACTGACAAGTGACACAGTGACCAGTTGGAGAAAATATTTGCTAAATGTAGAAAATATTAAGATTAACATTCATGACATATAAAAAGTTAAAGAAGTAAAGGGGAAACAACCAATGAAACAAAAGATGGAAGACTTGACCAAGCAATTCACAGCAGAACTCTGTGATCAAAAATATTAAAATTACACTAATAATTAAAGAAATACCATTTAAAACATTAAGAAAAATTTATTCCTATGAGATTAGTTATATTTATCTTTTTATGTTTCAAATATTGATTCTTTTTTTATTTCAGAATGTTAAGGGGGTACAAATATTTTTGTTACATGGATACCTTGTGTTAGGCTTATGCTGGGGCTTTTGTGTGCTTGTCACCAGAATAGTGATCATGGAGGTGAAAGATCTCTACAAGGAGAACTACAAAACACTGCTGAAGAAACCACAGAGGACACAAACAAATGGAAAGACATCCCATCCTCATGGATGGGTAGAATCAATATTGTTAAAATGTCCACACTGCCCAAAGCCATTTACAGATTTAATGCAACCCCCATCAAAATATCAACATCATTTTTCACAGATCTAGAAAAAATAATTCTATACTTCATTTGAAACCGAAAAAGAGCCTGAATAGTCAAGGCAATCTTAAGCAAAAAGAAAAAATGTGGAAGCATTTACCAGACTTCAAGCAAAAAGAAAAAATGTGGAAGCACTTACCAGACTTCAGACTATACTACAAGGCTATAGTAACCAAAACAGCATGGTATTGGTACAAAAATAAAAACACAGACCAATGGAATAGAATAGAGAACCCAGAAATAAAACCATCTACCTACAACCAACTGATCTTTGACAAAGCAGGCAACAAGATAAACAGGAGAAAGGATGCCCTATTCAGTAAATGGTGCTGGGAAAATTGGATAACCACATGCAGAAGAATGAAACAGGACCCCTGTCTCTCACCACTCAAAAAACATTCCAAACCTTTAGACAAATTAAAGAATCTTTAAACCCACCTATAACCCATAAGCCTGTCTCATATTTACTTAGGTCCTACGTGTAATTCCTGTTTCTATGAATGTATAAAATAAAAGTGGAACGCAGCTACCATGGGCACATTTTCTCAGGACCTCTCGAGGGTGTGTGCTCTGGACGGGTTACACACATTCAGTTCAGAATAAGCCTCCCTAAATTATTTCACGGAATTTAAGTCTTTTTCCGTTAACAGTACCACTGAGCTCTAGGGTGGCTTGTTATTTAGCAGGAGACCTGCAGAGCAGGACGGAAGCCTGCCTTGCTGTTCATTGCTTGGCCATCTCCTTCCTCCCCTCCCTGCTATTGGGTCGGACAGGCCCAGATCTCAGCCTAGGCTCCTTGTGAACCAGTCAGGCCCTGTGTCCAGCCCGGCCGTCCCAGCTCTGCTGCATACCCCGCCCTGACTCCTTCACTCCCCTCTGCAGGAGGGTGATGGCTTTCCTGGGGGTGAGAGTGGGGCTGGGAGAGTAGGGAATGCCTTGGGCCTTTTTCCCTGACCCTGCAGGGGCCAGGGACACGGTGTCCACCCCACACCTCACTCGTGCCATGCAGAGCCTGCTCAGCCATTGAAGACCCGTTTGTGAATATCATTTGTTCATTCAACACTCTTCATGTGTGGCCTGTAAAGGACTTGGGACCGACTCGTCTCTGGGTCACTTGCCCATCACGGAGCCTGGTATACAGTCAGCTCTTGAGGAATGCTTGTACACTAAGGAGGACTGTGTTCTGGCGCCAGTTGTGTGCAGCATTGCCATCCCACTGCCCCCCAGATAGGCTTCCCCTCTGTGCCCGGCCCAGGGTTCTGCCCACTTGGGTCCACCCCTCTCCTGGGCCAAGGTCACCCCTTCCTGCTGAGGCTTTAACAGGCTCAGCTGCTGGACACACCTACTGTCTGCAAGCCAGAAGCCTTGGACAGGACACCTGCTCTCTCTGAGGCTGCTTCCTCATCTGCGAAATGGGGGCACAGATAAACTCATGCTTTGGAAAGGCCTGGGGACCCGGGCCACCTCACCAGACACCTACGAGAGAGGAGAGCCAGCGACTCACTGACATAAAAAGCCAGCGGCCATCGACGCACCCCAGGTGCTAGAGGCTGCAGAGTTGCTGGTACCAGAGCGGACTATCACAGCGCTTGTGTCCTCCCAGTGTTTGTGTGTGTGTGTCCGGCTGCTGAGGGCAGGGACGGGGGATGTGATACCACCCTGAGCACATTTGAGGGAAGGAAGATGAAATTCCACCACACACACTTTTCAAAACTGACTGCCTCCTCTTCAGTTGCTTTTCGGAGCCCACAGGCAGCCTCTGGACACCCCTCCCAGCAGCTCCTCCCCGCTCTGGCCCACCGTTCCCCGGGGTGGGGCCCCAGCCACTGGTTTGCTCTCTTTTGTCTTTAGAAGCAGAATGGCCCCACATGTAAATGTCACGGGTGTCCAAACACTGGCAGGGAATGTTCTAGATTAAAGAAGACTAAAAAGAAATGACAACTACATGCAATGCACAGTTCAATCCTGGATATTAAAAAACAGGTAAAAATAAGATATAATAGGATAGTAAGCTAGGGCAAATTAGAATTTGGCTAACATTAGAGCATTGCCGTCCTGGCTCAGGCTGCCGTAACTAAGTGCCCCAGGCTGAGGGCTGCAATGGCAGGTGTTGAGTTCTCAGTCTGGGCGCTGGAAGTCCAAGAAGAGACAGCTGCCCGCATGGTGAGGACTGTCTTCCTGGCTGGTGACGTCGAGAGAGGGAGCTCTGGTCTCCTCGTTTCATGAGGGCACTAACCCCTCCGGGGGACCCCACCGTCAGGCCCTCATCTGAGCCTAATCACCTCCCAAAGGCCCCACCTCTTAACACCATCACGTTGGGGGGCAAGGCTGCAAGACATTGTCAATGGAAAAGAGCCCAAACTCTGTAAAATAATTTGAAGAGGTTTATTCAGAGCCGAATATGTGCGACTGTGGCCCGGAGCCACGCCCGAGAAGCCTTGAGCAAGTGGTAACTCTGTGGTCGGGTTACGGTTTGTCTTATACATTTCAGGGAGACAGAAATTACACATAAAGTCATAAATCAATGCGTGAAAGACGTACATTGGTTTGGCCCAAAAAGGCAGGACGTCTTAAAGTGGGGCTTGCAGGTGATAGCTGGGTTTAAAGGCTCTTTGATTTGTAACTGGATAAAGAAGTGAAGCTTTGTCTAAAGGCTTTGAATGTTTTAGGTTAAGATAAGGAAGTCTGTTAATCAGAGACAAGTCGCTGGACATATACTCTGACTCAAGTGGCCTGTTAATTAAACTGAGGACCTGCAGGTGTGGTGCAAGCTTTGTCTTGCACGGCCTCAGGCCTGGTAATGAGTCACAAAGGACACCCCCAAGCAGGGAGGGGGCATGACTAGGGGTGTCTCACCTCCCTTCTCCTGGCCAGAAACTCAGCATTAGGGTATTTCTGGGGTCCCCTTGGCCAAGAGGGGGTCTATTCCGCCAGCTGAGGGGCTTAAGATTTTATTTTAGTTTACGATATAAATTTTGGGATGACACATTCAATCCATAACAATTACAAGTATCAGTGTTAATCTTTCAGGTGTGGGATGTTTCAGAGGACTGAGATTAAAATTTTTAGGGACCTGGGGTTGGGTGGGAGGGTGTCCTAGGCTTTAGGGGATACATGGTGATACATTTACAGGTAACTGACTTTCAAAATTTGCAAGAGAGGTAGACAGTGTGGTGAACTGTTGAGCATCAGTGAATCGGGGTGAAGGGTAGGTGCTGGTGCTTATTATGCTATTTTTTCCCACTATTCTGTGGGTTTGAAATGTTTCAAAACAGCCAGTCAGATCAAAAGCAGTAGGGCCTGCCCGCAGCTAGAGTATGAGTGGGTTAATCTTCCCTTCAGCCCCAGGGCCTGTGTGTGGAGCCCGGGGGCCACTTTCCTGCCAGACCAGAGCATCTGGGGCTGCCCACAGGTGGAGGATCCTGTAGAAAGGGGCACAGACGAGGAGGGGCCCAGCGACACTGGAGGAGACCCAACCTGGGGGCAGTGTGGCTTAGACTGAGTCAGCCGAGCTCAGGGACAGACAGTCAGAAGTGGCCCCTTGGGACTCTCACCGCTTCACGCCAACCCAAGGCTAACCCCACTTGGGTCAGCTGGTTCCTACAGACTCGGGAGCTGACTAAACACACGTGTGTGCCACTGAGGGCTGGGGCTATTTGTTACCTGGTGGCATCAAGCCTGTGGGTACCTGCTACAGAGTCCCCTCTGCCACCCCAGGATGCAAACACTGCCCCAGAGCCCCACTTGTCCACCCAGGGCAGGAACTGTGTCGACGAGGTCTGGGGCCCTGCCCAGCCATAGGCCCCTGTGCCTGTCTTGCTTGAGGGTCCTCGCTCACCATTCTTCCTCCCAGCGTGTCCTGAGCACCCTCTCTGCCACGCCGGCGCCAGGCTCACTCCATGCCTAAGGTCCTGGGACTGGGGGGGCCCTTCACGCCCCGAGTGATACAGCAGGTGAACAGAGGTTCAGGCACTTGTTTCTCTGCAGGATGATCCTTCTTCCTCCCAGCGATGATCAGCCCGACGGGTGTGACGGTGGGAGGGGGCTGAGCAGGCCAGCATGACGGTGGGGGCGTCTCACGTTCTCCCAGAGATTCTCAGCCTCCCCCGGAGCTCAGGACAAGCCTCGTGCGGGTTGGTCAACAGCATGGGGCCCTGTGGGGACTGTCCACGGGCGCCGTGGGCCTTTTGTCCAGTTTCCCCATGCGCATGTGTGCGTGCACCGCTGCTAGCAGGCTCCAGCATTTGCAGATTAGAAATCACAAGCTAGAATGGTAGGAGAGGGCATGTTTAGGGGTGGGGTTAGAGGAGGTTTTATTTTCTTTCTCATATTTTTGCTCTCTCCAATATTCTCTGCAACGATCATGCAGCTTTCTAAAACAGAAACAAAAAGATGATTTTATAGAGGGAGGCCCAGCCTGGGGCTGGTGAGGACAGTCCGCTGAGGACGGCACCCAACCCATGCTGTCTCCGAGTCAGGCTCAGGGGCCACGGCAGCATGAGCTCAAGGAGGATACGCCAGAGAAGTTCTAGGGAAGAGCCCAGCACGTCCAAGGCCTTACCCTGCCTCAGCCCTGCCAGGGTGGGCAACAGGGCAGGGACTGTGGGCCTCAGCCTCCGGTCCCCCACCTTTTGCTGAACATCAGAGGTCCTGGCCACCCACAGAGGTGCTGATACTGTGGCACTTCCAGAGTTGTCTATGGCCCTGGAGCTTAGCTAACAAAATAAATAAAAACTGAAATAGAAGTGTGTGCACAGTCGGAAATCGGAGAGAGGAGGGTTGCCTTGGTGCCGCCGCGCGGCAGAGCCCTGCAGGTCTCACACTTGCACGTGGACGGCTCAGGCAGGGTGGGCTGAGCCCGCAGTGGGAGGAGAAAGCGAACACCCAGCCTTTATGTTCTTCCCACCAATGCATTACTCGCTCCTAGTGCCAGAGAGGAAGGGCCTCGGGGAGGCTCTGGCCTCATCTCCTCTTACAGACAGGGAAACTGAGGCCAGGGAACCAGCAGGACTCTTCCCTGGACAGGGACAGGGCAGAGCAGGTTGGGCAGACAGAGCAGGTTTAAGTCCAGGCCAGACCACTGCCCAGCAGTGACCTTGAATTAGCCTGAATGGCAAATCCCACGGCCACCCTGACGCCAGGGGTCGGGACATCAAGGCCGGGGCACGGGCTTCCTCACCCCATCCCAGGTCGTGGAACCTTGGAGCCACCCTCCCCCAGGGCCCCTCACCCCTCCCTCCTTCAGGGGTCCCCAGGAGTCTCTGGAAGTGGCATTTTCCGAGCAGCCCCCAGGCTCTCAAAGAAGCTCTCTGACAGGCGTGCACGGGGGCAGAAGGGGCTGCCTGCAAGGCCATGCCCTTGAAACCCACTGACAGGTGGAGCTGGGGGCTTGGAGGCAGCGGATGCCACCTGCACCTGCGTGTCCCTCTGGGGTGGGCGGGGGGCAAGGTGGAAAGGAGGGCGAGGAGGTTTTCCAGGGAGACACCCACATTTGCAGAAGGCAGGGCCGAGGCGGCCTGGCCCCCACACCACGCTGTCCAGAGCCGGAGAATCTCCCAGAAATGCCCCGGGAGCCATGCCTGAGCGTTGGGCCTGAAAGCTTAGCCCATGTCTGCAGCTGTAGCCCCCCAAGGGACAGCGAGTGCCTCCAGTCCTGCTGGAGGTTTCTCCTCCATTATGCCAACTCCAGTGGATTTTGTATTAGGCGACCCAACCACAACCAGCTCCCTCCCTGGGCTATGCTGCACTGAGGACCCCGGGCCTGGGTCTCCAGCTACAGCTTGTGGTGGTCTCTGAACAGCCTGTGTGGGAGCCCCACACACCCCAAACCACCATGTGCCCAGCTGCAAGAGTCCTCTACACACCCAAATTTTCCTATATTCACTGCCTCAGCGCACCGGCCAGCCTGCCCCTGGGCCTCCAAACCCCAAACCTAGGCCCTGTGCTGGGGCCTCCCTGCCCGCCACATGCTGACCCCCTGACCTGACTGTTCCTCTCCGCCTACCTGGCTCTATCTGCTGAGTGCAGCCCCCAGGCCTCCCCTCCACCCTCGATAGCGGAGGAGGGAACCTTGCACCTCGGGGCTGCGGTGGCAGAGCTCGCCCGCTGCAGGCCGTGAGAGGGACTCTGGCTTTGTTCTGAGCCTGACGGGTCAAGCGATGGGTCCTGGGCGGCGAGGCTTGGGGTGGTGGACATCTGCAGGACGTGCAGGTGTGCTCTGGCCGTGGAGGCCACCCGACTGCGGGGCTCGAGGTGGAGCGGGGAGACGGCCAGGAGTGCTGCAGTTGGCACCACTGTGCAATAAATGCCTCCGTGGCAGCAGCTCTGAGTGCCAGTCTGTTTTGGTGGGTCCCGATTGTGCGGGTCAGGAATTGAGGGAGGGTCAGCGGTGCTCACTCGGGGCTCCTCCTGCAGTTGCAGCTGGTGTCCAGTGGGGCTGCGGTCATCTGAAGGCTCACCTGGGCTGGGTGCCATGACACACAGACACGGCCCCCGTGGCTGGGGCTTCCCACCGTGGGGTGCAGGGAGCATTGCAGGCTCCCAAGACCAAGGCAGCTGCCAGGTGTCCTCTGACCTGCCTGAGGGTCGCACGGAGCCACTTCTGCCACACCTGACTGCCTCCAGGCCAGTCACCAGGGCCAGCCTCTTCAGGGGGAGGGGATTAGACCCCACCTCTCAAGGGAGGAGCAGCAGGACATTCACAGCACCTTGTACTGCTGCAGAGGAGGCCCTGGCGTATCCCAGATCACGGAGACGCTGAGGGGAGCCGCGGGGGTGGGGTGCAGGCTGCAGAGGGGATGTTGAGTCTGGATTTGTCTTGAAGACAGAGAAGACAGGGCCTGCTGATGGACAGTAGTCCAGAGTTGTCTGCTGCAGGACCCATGGGTGTCCTCGGGCCATCCTGCGATGTCTGTGTCGCTGGCACATGGCCACGCCCTGTGGAGTGAATGAACGAATGAGATGAGCCCATCCCAGGCCTGCTCCCAGGGGCAGGTGCTCAGGGAGGGGCTTCCAACCCAGGGAGAGTCAGGCAGACCCTGGGCCCTGTTCTCAGGGCTGCTGGGGACGGTGGGGCAGGGGAGGCTACGCGCTTTCCCCAGCCTGTGCAACGCACCCCAAGGTGTTGTTAAATAACAGTGTTTGCACACTCCCTCTTAGACCCTGAGTGGGGTGGATGACAGCTTTGGGAACCTGCTGCCGCCAGGCAGAGGATTTAGTTGCTTCTCTGGCGCTCCTGGGTAAACTGAGGTGGCCAGTGCCCGGCACGTAGTAAGAGTGCACCCCTGTCAGCCCCGCAGCCTGAGCCCAGTGTCTGGCCTGTGCCTGGCACGCAGAAGGTGCCCAGGTGGCCGTTCCCATTGCACAATGCCCAGAGCTTCCTGGGGCCCAGACCAGCACCGGACGATGCAATGCAGTGGCCACGAGCTGCTCCCCTCGCTGACGGGGGCACTGGCCACAACTAATGCAGGAAGCTCAGCTGGGACAGGCTGGACCCCCAGCCTGGCACCTAAGCCCTCCCTGGGGTCCCCTGAGCTGCTCTTAGTCAGAGTACTCCTCTGTTGATGGACCCTGCAGACACAGCCCTGAAGCCTGGGGGCATCGGAGCCTTCTTCCTGTTGGAGAAATTCACCTGCAAGTGAGCCGCCCACCTGGCCAGCAGGTACAGGGAGCCACACACGCAAACAAGGGGGTACATCCATAACAGGCTGGTGGTGCGGGAAAGCAGTGAGAAGGCGCAGCAACCAGAGGGCTTCCTGGAGCGGCACTATTCAGGCAGGAGGTGCAGGGTGGGAACAGCAGCAGGAACAGCATGCGTACAGTCCTGGAGGCAGGAAACACTGTCCCAAGGTGTCTGGGGAGCGTCAAGGGAAGCAGGCAGAGGGCTGGTGCAGACACTGGATCACGGAGGACGGGGCTGTCACCCAGGCACAGGTGCAGAAGCAGAGGCACTGGAACCGCGCAGGAGGTGTGTTCTGCAACGCAAGGGGCTGGGGCTCCCTGTGCCCCAACCGTCCTGTGAACACGAGCAGCTGCTCAGCATCCCCCAACCCGCATCCTCTTATTTTTACCGTACTGAGGCCACGCTGATTTAATGAGTTAATTCCCCAAATTGCTGAATCAATACCTAATTACAACCACACACAATTCTGACAGCCCTGGGCGCCAGAGTCTGTAATCACCGCATTTGCGGCAGGAAGCTGAGGTTCGGAGAGGTGACGTCACCAGTCCACGCACGTGGCTATGAGCTGCTGCATTCAGGGGGATCAGGATCTGTTGCCTGAGATGCTCACAAACCAAGAAGAGGGTGCAGGATGGGAGGGACACGGACTAACAGCTCACAGCCCTGCATCCTGCACCTTGTACCCCTGCAGTTCTGCTCCCTACATGCCACAGCCCTTCAGCCCCACACCTCTGGACCCTGCACCCTGCATCCCCACAGCCCTGCCCCTGCACTTCTGCACCCTACAACTTTGTACCCTACACCCCTGCACCCTGCATCTCCTGCTCCAGCCCATTTTCACGCTCCAGGAAGGTGCTCCCAGAGGCACATAATCAGTCCCCTCCGGGAGCAGGAGCTGGGAGCAGCAGGAAGGCGTGACAGCCCTTCATCCTTCTCCATTTAAGGCAAACTTTAGGGGAGTGTGGGCTGGAGGGGGCTTGGAACTGAGCTTCCATTGTGGCCTGGGCTCTGGGGGCTGCCGTGGGAAGGGGTGGGGTGGAGAACGGCCCCGTGAAGGGCAGCATCCTGTGGGGGCAGGTTTCCGCTGGGACAAGAAGGTGATGGTTTCGTACGGATGAGATCCAACCTCCTGGGACTCTGCTGGTGACAGATCATGAATCACAGAGGCCCAAGGAGGGTTTGGAGAGCAGGGATGGGGCGGCGGGGCCGGGGGGTCCCAGAGAGCCCTGGGGACCAGAGCCTGTGGAGGGGTGTTGGGGGCAGAGTGTGATGTCAACAGCCACGAAGGCCGCAAGGGCTGAGCCCAGGAGCTCAGGGGGAGGTGGCAGGTGGCAGGGCCTGGGCTGGTGGGGCTCCCCAATGACGCTGCTGATGGAGTTTGTATGCACATGCATGCTCGCGCACCCACACACTCTCACACCCATTCACACCTGCTCACACACGCACTCACACTCTCACACCCACACGCGCACACACTCACACACTCATACACTCATACACATACAGTTATATTCACACTCCCACTCACACCCGCTCTCACACGCACATGCTCACACACACTCTCACACTCACTCATACATGTAGTAACACACTCTCATACATACTTTCACACCCACTCACACCCATGCACACCCACATATGCACACACACTCACACTCATATGCATGCTTACACACTCATGCATATGCACACTCACAGGCATACTCACACCCACTCACATAGTCACACATACATACTCACTCACACTCAGGCACACTCACACACTCACATACCCCACCCCCCTGCCGCCCGTCAAAGCAGACAGAGAATTGGCTGAGGACACCCTCCAGGCTACCCCAACCCCTGAGCCCCCCGGGACCTCGGCTAGCCGAGCGTATGGAGGGGCCACTGTCTCTTCATGGTCTCATCCATCAGCAGAGCCACAGCCCAGCCCATCGGGGCTTCGTCCAGCATGAGGTACGGTGGCTACGCGGCAGGCATCGGACTCTAGCCCCAGATGGGGGAACCGGCAGCCTCCTCTTGCCAGCCGGGCACTGTGGGTGGAGCCAGAGCTGCACTCTTCGGGTGCTTGGGGCTGCGTGTGAGTCCTGGGCCCTGGAAGGGGATGGAGCACTGGGCAGGTGACTGCGGAGCCCAGGAAGGGAGGAGGGCAGCACAATCCCTGCAGAAATGTAAAAACTGGCTGTCGGGCTGGTCACATGTCCAGGGGCCCCTGGGTGCCCCACGCGCCTCAGACCAAGGTGCCATCTCCTTCCCAAAGGGTTCCTCCTCCCCAGCCTGGGTACCTCGCCCAGCCCAGGAGCTGCCTGACCCTGGGACTTTCCTGCCCACCTATAAGGGACTCTGCCTGCAGCCTGGGTCCAGCCAGGAGAGAGGGGATGTGATCAGGGAGTAGTCGCGCAAATGTCAGAAGGACAGAAGAGACCCTGAGATGGGGACTGCAGACAGCTGCTGTCACCTTCGAGCTGCAGGGGTAGCAGGGGCTGCAGGCTTCACAGGAGCTGGAGGGGCAGCAGGGCTCACAGGGGCTGCAGGGGCTGCAGGGCTCACAGGGGCTGCAGGAGCAGCAGGGCTCACAGGGACTGCAGGGGCAGCAGGGCTCACAGGGGCTGCAGGGGCAGCAGGGCTCACAGGGGCTGCAGGGGCAGCAGCGCTCACAGGGGCTGCAGGGGCTGCAGGGGCAGCAGGGCTCACAGGGGCTGCAGGGGCTGCAGGGCTCACAGGGGCTGCAGGGGCAGCAGGGCTCACAGGGGCTGCAGGGGCAGCAGGGCTCACAGGGGCTGCAGGGGCAGCAGCGCACACAGGGGCAGCAGGGGCAGCAGGCGCACCACGGCACACAGCGGCAGCTGCCGC
>CAUYSK010024225.1:0-10141 GCA_963575035.1 Avahi laniger
AATATGGAGATACCTTAAAGAGATACAAGTAGAAGTACCATTCGATCCAGCAATCCCATTACTGGGCATCTACCCAAAAGAGCAAATGATACTCTATAAGAAAGACACCTGCACCCAAATGTTTATAGCAGCACAATTCACAATTGCAAAGATGTGGAAACAACGCAAGTGTCTATCAATACATGAGTGGATTAATAAAATGTGGTATATGTATACCATGGAGTACTACTCAGTTTTAAGAAACAATGGTGATATAGCACCTCTTGTATGCTCCTGGATCGAGCTGGAACGCATTCTACTAAGTGAAGTATCCCAAGAATGGAAAAACAAGCACCACACGTACTCACCATCAAATTGGTATTAGCTGAGCAACACATAAGTGCACATATAAGAATAACATCTATTGGATGTCGGGCGGCGGGGGAGGGGACGGGTATATGCATACACAAAGAGTGCAATGTGCACCATCCGAGGGATGGACACGCTTGAAACTCAGACTTGCGGGGCGTGGGGGCAAGGGCAACATATGTAACCTAAAGATCTGTACCCCCATAATATGCTGAAATAAAAAAAAAACTTTACCCTAAAAAAAAAAAAAAAGAAGTGACACTGGCGGCCCATGGTCCTTCCGTTGTTCTCTCTAATGCTCAGTGGGCAAGGAAAAGAGCAGTTTCCCCATCTGACCACTGCATTTGCATGTAGTTTTACTCTTGGAATTTTAGTCTGTAGCCCTGCCCTCTCAAGAATTCTTTGAAGTACTCAATATAATTTTATTAAACTCAATTTTTGCTAAATCCACTGGGATCAGCTTCTATTGCTTAAGAGCAAAGAACTTTGACTGATAAAACAAGCAATGGCAGGCCCATCTTGCAGAGCACTTCATCAGCCTGCCTTCGGAGTGAGAGCCATTCACTCTACCCTCTACTTCCCAAGACCTATGAAAGAAGCCCTGGATTTCATAAGACCACCTTTGTTCCCACAGAGGGAGGACCCAGTGGACATCTCTCTCTTCCTTGTTCTGTAAATCCTAATGTGTACTTTTAAGGCAATATCACATTTAACACCCATCATTCAGCACTCTGGTGCCTTGACTTCATTGTCACCACCCACAGAAGAGGTCATTCAGTTTTCCCTGAGGAGTCCACTATCAGCCATTCCTTGTTCTGCAAGGCCTATCTTAGATGATGAACTAGTTCCACATTAACACAGATCTATGCACAAAAGTGGCAAGCAATGCACAGGTGTTTAAACTAAAATATAAGGATGATAGCAAACTAGGTTTTGTTTCAGTTAGAGACAATAAAAGTGGTTGGAGACTGCAGCTACAGCAGGGATTTTGAGACAGAACGAAAAATTCTGAGTATTAAGGACAGCTGTGGATCATTCTTCTCTATAATTGCCAGCTGTTAGATAATACTATATTTAGTTCCAAGGGTACAGAAATTCTCATTTATATTCCTCATGATAATCCTTTAAAGGGGATACCATTAAATTATTTTCATTTTACAGGAGAAACGACTCAGAGAGATTAAGTGGCTTGCCTAAAGTCATAGGGGATCCAAACTTGAGTTTTCTTACTCCAAGCTAATGACCTTTCTCTCCTATGTCAGTGGCTTTCAAAGTGTATTCTGCAGATCTCTGGGAATCCCTGAGATCCTTTCAGGAAGCCCAGGGAGTCAATTCTATTTTCAAAAAACAGTCATGAGTCACTTAATGGTGGGGATACATTCTGAGAAATGCATCGTTAGGTGATTTTGTTGTTGTGCAAACTCACACAAACCTAGATGGTACAGCCCAGTACACACCTAGGCTACATAATCTATTGCTCCTGGGCTACACACCTGTACAGCATGTTACTATAGGCAACTGTAACACAATGGTAAGTATTTATGTATCTAAACAGATATAGACATAGAAAAGGTACAATAAAAATATAGTATTATAATCTTATGGGAGCATAGTCATATATGGTCTGTAGTTGACCAAAACATCATTATGTGGTACATGACTGTGGCATATCTTACTTTCCTTTCCCCTTCTCATCCTTTTATGAGGATAGAAAGGAACTTTCCAGAGGATACACAGTGTGTGATATCACAACAGACTGAAGCAGAAGCAGATATGTGAATCCAGCTGTCTTCTATTAAGCCAGACAGTCACAATATTTTCAATCATAAATCAGTGCCATTTTGTTTTTGTTCTGGAAAATATAGTCATTTTTTATAAAAATATACTGCTTATGTTAATATGTAGTAGATTTATTACTACTATTTTTGAATTAATTGATAAATAATTATTTTTAAATGTTCTGTTTTAATTCCTAATACAATAAATATGGACAGATACAACCCACAGAAACAAAAACTCTTTGTAGTCCTCAATAATTTTTAAATGTGTAAAGAAGTCCTGATACCAAAATATTTTAGTACTTCTGTATTATACCACCCTTGAAAAAAAAATCCAAGCTAAGTACAGATTTACTTTGAATGCAATATTTTTTAACAATTTGCTGCCAGTGGTAAGCCTAGCTTTTCAGCTTCCATCTTTGTATTCTCTGCCACCCTAGTCTTTTTTGGGGGTGATGAGTTAATGAATGGCAGTAAAAGGTCTTAGATTTTTAAGTAACTGATTATAGACTCAACCATCTTCTTCCTCTCCAGTTCCTACAGTACCTAGTTCAGTGTCGGCTCAATTAATGTTCAATTGATGGGTGAATAACCAAGCCAATTGCCATCACAGGCAGAGGACCTGCTCAATGCCTCTGATAAGTGATAAGCAACATGAGCGATTGCTCGCGAGTCTTCAAGTGCCTGCCAGATGGTGGCCCTCAGCCCCACAAGGCCAAGCACACCACAACCTGTGACGCAAAGACTACTCATGGCTCCTGACCTTTGTTCCTGACCCTGTCCAGATTCAATTCACCCACAGCTCCAGCTCAGCTCCCGTCCCTTCCCCGGAGACACTAACCCACAATGGGCATCGCACCCTGACATAATGCAGGAATATTTATCCATGTCGCCCAGTTTGCCTGTTGATCTATCTCGCCCTGTGCTGCACTGCTGCCTTTCTAAATCATGTGCGTATATTTTGTTTTTCCTATAAGATCTTAGGCTTCACGCAGCTCCTCAAGCTCTCTTGGATTACCTACAGAATCACACCTAGTGCTAAGTAAATTATAATTGCTTACATCTGAATAAATCTTAAAACTTTAGAAAATAATTCGGATCCCTTATGTCCCTGCCATTTCACCAAAACCCTGCATGTAAATTAGGGGAGGTCTCTCTTTACATCCTCTACACTTTACAGGTGGAGGCTTTAACAGTAAACAGCCTGAGGTCACGTGGCCGGTGATTAACAGAGTCCGGAGATAAACTTGTGTCTTGTGATTCTAAATTCTGTACTTTCCCCACTGTCTCGTACTCTACTTTCCTAATACATACTCATTTAATTTGTCTGAAAAGAAGCTTTGAGAAAAATAAAAAATAACAGGTTCAGATCCAGGTTATGAATCAGAACAGACAGGAACAAACCCTGGTCTCCCGATTCTCACTAGGCACCACGTTTTACAGCAATCGTTTCCCTTGTGATTTTAGCTGTTAGGTGGTCAGCTCCTATATGTGGCTCTCAGAAGAATATACAAATTATGTGTCCTATAAATGTCCATTTTCCTTTTTTCTGCCCTATATGGCTAATTGGCAGCCTCATCCTGTTTTCCCAACAAAAAGAAAAGCATCATTATGAAATTATTCAGTAATTTCAAGCTGTGTCCATAAAATGTATTATAATTCCCAACCCTCTCTTTTTATCTCCCTCTCATTTGTTTACCCACCAATCCCACAAGAACTTTCTAAGTCCCTAATATAAACAGAACCACATTCCATGCTGGAGTGGCTGGCAATAAACAAAAGGAAAGATATCCCTGCTATTCATGAGATTCTCATCTTAGGAGTGTAATGACATTTCTGGAGAAAAATTCTAAGGTATTGGAAGTGTGAACTAAAACAGTATAAATTATTTATTAAGGAATATAGAGCAAGGAAAAGAGTTTTTTTATTATAGAAAGAAATAATTCTGGGAAGGCTTTATACAGGGGACATACCTTGAGATGTTTTGAAAAAATATAGGATATGGTTTGAAAACATAATCTCCATCTTCATCTTCCCAAACCACCCACAAATATTCATACTATTAACATTAAAAGTGTCTTTTATTTTATTTATTTATTTATTAGAGACAGGGTCTCACTCTCTTACCCAGGCTGGAGTACAGTGGCACCATAATAGCTCACTGCAACTTCCAATTCCCAGGCTCAAGTGATCCTCCTGCCTCAGCCTCCCCAGTAGCCGGGACTACAGGCACATGCCACCATGCTCAGCTAATTATTTTTTTTTTTCTTGTAGAGACAGGATCTCACTATGTTGCTCAGGCTGGTCTTGAACTCCTGGCCTCAAGCGATTCCCCTCAGCCTCCCAATGTGCTAGGATTACAGGCATGAGCCACCACACCCAGCCAAAACAGTGTGCTTTCTATGCATATGTAGCCATGAGGCAGGCTGCCTCACTCCCACATGCCCACCAGCTGCCACGCTAAGCCCCTGCTACATAGAAATCCTGGAGTCCCTACCAGGTGGTAGAACATTTCGGGGAAGAAGCAGGCATCGAAACTGGTCCAGAGCAAAAATGAGAAGCAAGTCTCTGTGCCTTTCTGTAACTGTTTACATCGCCCCTTCCCACATGGTGCTCCGGACTTTTAGGAACAACCCAGCATGCCGCAGCCCCCACCTCCCTCTCAGACCTACGTCCTGAGCTATCCCCTATGTTTTCCTTCCTGTAACAGCCTTCCTTCCCAAGGCCCATGCACTCAGGAGTCTTCCCCGCTGTTCATCTCTGTGCCACTGCAACTTGAACTTGGGTCAACTTTCCAAAGTATTATAGGTACCCAAAATGGGACCTCTCACTCTAATGGTGGGACATTGCAGTACAGTTTCCACTGTTATCCCCAGGGAATATATTCCAAGACCCCCAGTGGATGTCAGAAACCACTAATAGTTCCAAACCCTGTTCCAAACCACTAATAGTTCCATACACTGCTTTTTCCTATACACACATACCTATAATAAAGTTTAATTTAATATTAGGCATAATGAGAGATTAATAACAATATCTCATGATAAACTAGAACAATTATAACAACATGCCAGCATTACTACTCTCACACTTTGGAGCCATTTGTAAGTAAGATAATTTGTCTTGAACCCAAGCACTGTGTCCCACGACGCTCAATGTGATAACCCAGAAAGTTACTAAGTGACTCACAAGCAGGGAGCCCTACGGAGTGGACATGCTGGGCCAAGGGAATGTTCACACCCCGGGGACAGGGAGGGTCTCGGTAAGATTTCATCGTGCTTCTCATATCAGTGTGTAATTTAAAACTTATGAACTGTTTATCTCTGGAATTTTCCATAGAATATTTTTGGACCACAGTTGACTGTGGATAATTGAAACTTTGGAATATGAAACCAAGGTTAAGGGGGGGAGCTACTTTATACCAAGAAAGCCGCTGGGAGATGACACATGTAAGGAGGAGGCAGGTCTCCAATCACACCGTGAGACTAGCTGAAAAATCAAGCTATGTGTAATATTCTCCTGAATAGTTCGAGACATAAAGGAAGGGTGGAGGGAAGGGGCAGGGGAGAAAGAGAGACAGAGAGACAGAGAGAGAGAGAACACCACATGACTATGTTAAAAATTGATAAAGTTGAATAATCATATTAAGACCAAATTACAAAAGCCTTATGGTGAGCTGAGTAGGTAATAATTGCTCAAGCATTAGAGACACTGAAAGTTCTTCATAGTGTAATCTGATAAATATGGTGTTTTAGGAGGCTGTGTATAAGACAGGCTGGAGAAGAACTGACTACCTGTACTACCTGTGGGCCAGGATTATGTGAGCACCTGCTGCAACCTAGCTTTCCAGCCATCGTGACTGTTCCTCCCTACACCTTCTAGACCAGAGTCTCTGAAATGAAACATGTCCCATGTAAGACTCATTCTCAAAGCTTTCAAAAAAAAATCACTCCAAAATCTGTCCCCTTGTTATGAATGGGAGAAAAGATTTAATGCTTTCAAGATGAGGTTGAATAATGCGGGGCACAGAAGAATTTTTTCTTAAATAAATCTTTGCTCATGAGCATGTTACTAAATTGGTAGTCTGGAAAAGAACACTTGTTTTTGATATATAATGTAACATCCACTCATTAAAAAAGAAAGGAGCAGCAAATGACAAGCTGAATTAAAGAGTTTTCTTTTATAATTAATATTATTTTATTGGCAAATCATAATTGTATACATTTATGGGGTACAATGTAATGTTTTGATATACATATACAATGTGGCATGACTAAATCAAGCTAATTAACACATCCATCACCAAAAGTTGCTTTACTGTGATTCCAACAACAAAACAAGGCTGTGATAATTTATTGAAATTAGATCATATGGTTCAGATTCAATTTGGGTTTTGTATTGTAACATATGGTCAGGTGAAAAAAATGGTGGATGAAAGTAAATTTGCTCTGGGACAAGAGAGACATAGATGGGCTTCCAGATGTTGCAGTGATGACTGCCAAGCCACATCTTTAAGTCAGAATTCACTCTCTTTACCTTCCACGTGAGATCTTCATATTAAAAGCACAAACCCTGGGCTATGAAACAGAAAGGAAAAGGAATGAGAGTCGGAAGAGCTAGAGATCACTTTACTAAGAATGTGCGATGAAGGCAGTTAGGGCCACCAGCTGCTGCCGTGCACAGCTGCTTAGACTCTAGGGATCACTAGGGTGTTTTTTGTATGTGGGACCTGGGCATTTACATTTTTTAAAGTACTAATATCAGAACCTCTGGGAATGAGGCCCAGGCAGTGTAATTTTGAAAGGCTCCCCAGGTGGTTCTAATGTGTAGCCAAAGTTGAAAATCACTACTATAGTATTTGAAAGAAATTAAGTGTTGATTATAAGGATTTTATTTTAAAAAATATTTGGCCTCAAAGTATAATGTCTCACAACGGGAGATCTTGACTTTGAGATTAAAGAATGACAAAAGAAAGAAAAAATCAAGGAACAGAGAATCCCTGGGGAGTGGTACGTGTGTGTGTGTGTGTGTGTGTGTGTGTGTGTGTGTTCTACACATGCAACATCAATGTAAATCAGACGTAATTAACCACATTGGGAGCTGGAACTTTTCTGATATTCTGATGAAAGCTCTATCTTTCTCCAAGGAAATATACATATATGCAAATTTTGTGTATTTTGGGACTACCTTAGACTTCTTCAAACAAACGTTAAAAACTCAGATGTAGTCGTTGACTTTCATAACTACCATAAAAGGAACAAATAAGCAGTTTTTTTTAATTAACCATAAGAATTAAGAAACCAAAGTAGGAGTCTTGATTTTGTCCCTAAATTTCTGTGTGATTCTAAATAAATTACTTAAGCTTGTTAGGCCCCGGTTTTCATATCTGTAAAGTGAAATCTGCCCCATCACGCAATGTGGGTAATATTTTTACACTTTTGTAAAAAATCAATTTAGAGTGAACGAATATGCATGAAAATATCTTGAAAGGTTTCAATTTATTATTACGGCTATTCAGAATTAACGTAAGAAGCATAAACATACAACTTCTTGGGTAACTGACATTTCTGCCTAGCTCTCAGTTTTATGTATATCAGCCTTATCAATAGGACCAGAGATTATAAGGAATTTAGCAACTCTGTATGAGGACAGTGAGTTCCAGTCCCAATTGCCCTGTATCTTCAACCCTGCTTTCCCTGCAGTATAAGGATTATCCTGCAATGTTTACTTGTGATGCTTTCTGTCAAAATGCTAGTAAATCCATTCTTATAACTTGAAAAATTCAGCATGCATTAAAATGCTAAGAAGAAGTAGCAGTTTTAGAGGAACAGAGACCTGTAAATCCAAATTCTATCTTTTTCACAAGAGCCCTGAAATATTTATTTCTGTCCTATTCCACACAAGACCCCAATGAGCTCCCACTGTCCTGTTCCCTGCAAGATGATTGCTACCTAGAAAGGCAACCTTGTTTCCCAAGAAAAATACAATGTCTCCAAAGGTCTAGGATTAAGCATAAAGCCCATCTGTCATGGCCAGTGGTTCAAAGTTAAGGTTATTCATCTTAACTTTGGTAAGATGTTAACTAGAGGTGCAAACTTTATGTACAGAGAGTAAGCAGAGCTATGCTGGAAAAAAGACACCAACCAACACCTTTGTGTGCTTAGGTGTCAATGTTTCCTTTTCATTTCATTGTCTGAATTTTAATGGAAAGAATAAGAATATGCATAGAGGATCCAATAGTGATATGGAATTTTGATTGCTATTTTCCATTCCTTAGAAAATATATTAAACAAAATGCAGAGTCACGTAGTTCAAGCTACTGTCTGTTTTGTCCATAAAGGAAAATGCTTTATATGCAGAAATTTCAAGAGAAAGGATATGTCAAGTCTCCAAAAGCAGCTATTATCAAACAAAGCAGCGAGAGAATTAATGCCCTGGAGATGGCTGTGACTACAATCTTGTATATCAGCCCGTGTCTTCATCTCTCTTGGTAGGGGTACACGCTTTTGAACTGCGTGTTGTACCCACAAAGCCTAGCTCAGTGTTCTAGTTCTATGACATGAAATTTCTCTCCTTCTTTACAGAATATTGCTTTAACTTTCTGGTTATTCTTTCCACAAATCCCTGCTGACCATTTATTATGAATGAGGCCCTGAAAAAAGAATGCCATGTGATGCTATTCAGGACATTGTTGTTATATGTAAAAAGGAATGGGCCATTTAAAGACCTTATCAGCTTCATTCTCCCCCTCCAAAGCAAGGTGCCCCTTCCAGACACAGGACAACCCCGCCTGTAATCTCTTACCATGTCCTCTTTTAGAAAGGCTTTTTGTCCCATGCAGCTAAGAGGGGGAATCTCTATTTCAGCAAGGATGGCTCCATCGCCCCTTCCCTCTCTGGCTGCAGAAATTGGGTCACTCTGGAGGGGGATGTGTGTGTGTGTGAGTGTGTGTTTTCTCCCTGACCAAGGACACTATTCCAAATGATTGAAGAATTTGGCATTTTAGGTAATCCCATATTCTTGTTAATTGAGAATTGCCACTTATATACATTACCAAGTCACAAATTAGAGCAAAAGGCTCTCAAAATAGTATCTTCCTTCACCACCAAATTGGTTTTAACTGATCAACACTTAAGTGCACATATGGTAATAACATTCACAGGTGTCGGGCAGACAGAGGGGGGAGGAGGGAATGGGTATATACACACCTAATGGGTGTGGTGCACACCATCTGGGGAATGGACACAGTTGAAGCTCTGACTCAGGTGGGACAAGGACAATATAAGTAACCTAAACATTTGTACCCCTGTAATATGCTGAAATAAAAAAAAATAGAAAAAATAATAACTTCCTTTGTATTAACCAGGAAAATGAACATCTGAGAGTTTAATAACAAAATCATACATCTTTTTTGGATAGTTGATATTTTGTTTATGTATATCATGACATAATGGCTGTATTTCATCACATTAGGAAAGTAATCAACAGTTCTAGCTATACAAAATTAAAATTGATTGAGACCCTACGTCACCCTGGTGAAAGCTAATAATTACATCATTATTAACTATATCACCAATAACCAAAACCTTTTTTTAGCTTCTTTTAGTTTAAGACTATCTATACCTCTTATACTTTCCTGGACTAAACTCAGGCCCATCATCCAAAGTGAGGCACCACAAGAGCAGAAGAACGGGATCCATTTGTACTCGCCATCAAATTGGTACTAACTGATCAACACTAGGGTGATCACATGGCAGAAATACTCTCCAGGGAGTATTAGGGGGATGGGGGGCGAATCTACAACTAAAGGACACGGGGAGCACTAAAGGGAGGGAAGGACACACCTTTAACCTGCATTTGGGTGAGGCAAAGACATAAAGTGTAACTAGAATGTTTGTACCCTCACAATACCTTGGAATAATAATAATAAAAAAAAAGCAAAATAAAGAAAAATTGTAGCAAAAAAATATATTTTGTACTATTATGTATCCATAATAATTAAAAATAAAAAAGGT
>CAUYSK010024229.1:0-10927 GCA_963575035.1 Avahi laniger
GATCAGTATCATTCTGATTGGCTTGGACACCACATGGTGTCTCCTCTGCAAGACAGAGTCCTGTGCCACAGAAGGTCCCTCATCTCTAACACATCTGTTCCCAACTGCCGCTAGAGGTGCAGCACATTTTACCGGGAGGAAGGGAGAGAGGTAGGTTTAGAAAATAGCTGAGTAACAGCTTGGTGTAGAATACAAGCATGATTGCACAAAATGACCTATAGCTCTGAAATTCTAGGAGCATTCATCTAAGCTGTTGAAGAAATGAATTCCTTAAGTGTGCTACTGTTATGGACTGAATGTTTGTGTCTCCCTTCCCAACTCACATGTTGAAGCCATAATCCCCAATGCGATGATATGTGGAGATGGAGCCTTTGGGAGGTAATTAGGTTTAGATGAAATCATGAGGGTGGGGCCTTCATGATGGGTTAGTGCCCTTATCAGAAGAGGGAGAGGGAGAGCCGCCAGAGGGAGAGGGGGAGAAAGAGAAAGAGAGATGGAGAGCTCCACAAGGAAAAGCATGTGAGCACACAGGGAGAAAGTGGCCATCTGCAAACCAGAAATAAAGCCCTCACCATACACCCATCTTCTGGCACCTTGATCTGGGACTTCCAGACTCCAGAACTGTGAGAAAATAAATGTTGTTTAAGCCACCCAGTCTGCGGTATTTTCTTATAGCATCCCAAGTAGACTAAGACAAAGCTTTCAACAGACCAGACTCTAAATGGGATTCGTGTTCTTGGGGTTTTCTGACAGGGTCGACTGTGCCCTGGGTTTAGGGCTGTATAGAGTCCGATGCCTTAGGGGCTGCTTTGATTCTCTGGTACCCTAACTTGGCATGTAGCTCCTGGAAGAGGAGAGCCTCCATCTCCTGCCAGGATATTTCTTGCCCTGAGCCTGGCAGGCTGGACCAGATGGACAGCAAGGGGCAGCCAGTAGACCCCTGGGGAAAGGGTGTCTCGGCTGCCAGGGACCCTGCCTCCCTCCCATTGGGCAGCCACAGTTCTGGGCAAAGAGGGACTTCGTCCTTCCAAGTTAGCTCTGCTCTTTTGCTGTCATTACAGGGCAGGCGTTGGGCCACCTCTGGTGAGCCAAAGGACAGATACAACTGCGGCTGCTTCCAATACCATTTGTTTGCAGTTCCCCTTTCACTTCCTGGAACTGAGTCAGCGGCTGGGTGGCTTAAGTCATCCGCTCTGTTGTGGCTGAATTTAGGTGCAACTTTGGGAATATCTTCAGGCTGCTTTTCAGCATGTATCAGCTGGCAGAGCAAACTGATTCTTTTCAAGGGTGTCTGTAAGAGTGGGCCAATATTTAGGATCTCATGGCATAGGTCTCATAACAGCACATCTTCGACTGACACTTAGAACCCAAGAGCCCAGAGAGACTCCTAACCCTTGCAGAAGGATGTGTGCTGTGCAGAGAGGCAACTATTGCATACTCATTTTACTTGGTTGATGTCTTTGTTGTTTTTTTTGTGCAAGTAGTACCTAAATACATTCTCATGGTGAAGGATTCATAAACCTCCTTCACCATGTGCTAGAGGTAACCACCCTGGACACTTTGCACAGCCTTGTTGTCCCTTTTCTCTGCTTTAATATAGCATGTATACATTTTATTTTTTAAAAAAAAAATTGAGTCATACCAGGTGGTTTGCTTTTCCCCACTTAGTATATTTACTTGGAGAGCTTTCTGTGTCAGTACATAGGTGTCACCTCACTGTTTTATAATGGGCAGAACAGTATTCCATAGTGTAGACTATTCTTAGCATAATTCATCTAAACAGTCCCCTAGTGATAGATGTTTACATTCTTTCAAATTTCTACTCTCACATAGACCTCGTTTGTATATCAATCTTTGTAAATATTTCCCTCCTGCCACCATTGAAAGGAAAGTAGACAAGAATAGTATCAGTTTCTAGAACGATGAAATCGTTTTCCAGGATAGTTTTGTGTTCCTGAGTTCCTATTTCAAATAAGTAGGAGAAAACTCTGCCTTGCACACTGTCCAGCTCTAACTCCCTCTAAACGTGACTCTGTCAGAAGTTTGGAAGATTTTGCTGTACTCCTGGTTTTAAGAAAGAAATGGCCTCTTTCAGGGGTAACAACTTTAAGCTAGACTTCCTGATACTGTGTTTTGGTAGCTCACTTTAAGTTTCCTTCCTAATATTTATGGCAAGTTGCAGTTAGGTAATTAGTTGTATAATTATTTGTTGAATACTGTTGTCTCCACCGGACTGTAAGTTCATTGAGGGCAGGGAGCATCTGTCCTTAAAACTTGATACATAGTAGGCATTCAGTAAAGTGTGTGTAAATGAACAGAATGAGCAGGGATGTCAGGAGGGTTTTAGTGGTTTTGGATTCTCATTGTTATTGTTTCCAAAATGGTATTTTATGCAGTCTTGAAAGAGTGTTAACTCTCCATAAAAAATTTGGAAACTCTGTATAATGTCATTGGAGCTGACTAGAAAACAGTAATAGAGCAAGAAATACGAAGTGACAGATAGGAAAACATTCAGTAATGATGAGAGCAATTAAAAAAAATACTAGAACATATCCCAGTTGCATTTGTTCCCTTTCAATGCACAGTGTGTCCTGACTTTAAGAGACCCAGTGAACTAGATAATCCATATTTATTAAAATTATTTACTGCCCCCTATCTTTGTCCCCACCCCACCTCATCTCCCACCCCCTTTACCAAAAAAAAAAAAAAGGAAGAAAGGAAAATGAGGCATGAGGCTACTGCTGTGGGGAAAAAATCCCGAAAACCTATTATTTCAAAATAGGTGAAACTCCCAACCCCTAGCAAAAACTGAAAGTAAATCTTTGGACCTTTGCAGAATCTAGGTTTGGATTAGTAATGTCGTTTTTAAAGACCGTGCAAACACTGTCCTGTAGCCGACTGCTTTCTTATCAAACTCCTAACCAAGGTAGTGAGAGTTTGGCCCAAAGCGGAGAAGGGGAGGTAGTTTTGGAGCATTGTGCCCTGGCTGAGCTGGGCAACTCTGGGCAAGGGAGGCCCAGCTGCGTGCCACGGGCTTTCTGAGGACAGCAGGGAGACATTAGTTGCCAGGGGAGAAGGGGGGACCTAAAGAGAGTCTGTGATCTGCATGATACCAGGGCACACTTGGTTACGTTGGGGGTGGAAGGTGTGTGCGTGGGGGTGAGGGATATGGGGAGGAGATTCTTATTTTTCATCCATTCTCTCAAAAGCCTGCACTCCTTTTTCCTTATAAGTATTTATATATGCATATATTTATCTGATTGTAAAGATAAGGCTTGCTGTAGAAAATATGGAACATATAGAAGAGAAAATAGCAGTAAATCTACTGCCAGGAGTAACCACTGCTCTCTCTTGGTGTATTTTCCCCCAGGCTCTTTTATGTATACATAGTAACTTGTATTCTCCTTTTAAAAACCAAACACTAAATCAGGGGCATGTTACTGACAGCCTAAAATAAGTGACTGAGGCAAAGATCTCAATCATTGAAGGTTTATTAAGCCAAAGTTGTGGATGCTCGGGAAAAACACTAACCACAGAAAAATCTTTGGCTGTTTTTTTGAAGGGAATTTGGAAGTTTTAGTATTTAATAGGAGTAGAGCATATAGAAAGGGGGGGAAAAAGCAGGGAGTGGGTGGGTAGTGAGACAAAATGGTTACTTTCTTGTGAGACCCAGGAAAATCTATATTTTACATAAGATAAGGCAAATGTTAGAAGAGAAAAAGGGAATGAAGGAAGCATTGATTATGTGGATGTCCCTGGGTGGGTGGAAGAATAATCCTGTCTTGTCTCTGCTCTGTACCTGGGAAGATAAACTTGTAAGTCATTATTAATATTGAATCAAACAGACTTTAGTTTTAAGAGCTGGACTTAGCCCACAGACCTAGTTACAGTTTGTATGTCCTTGATTATAAGAGTCCAGCAAGAAATTTCCTTCATGAATGATCTGTGGGGCGAGTCCTTCATAGGTGCCTGAGGCCTTTACTTTCCATTTTGCATAAGGAGTTGGGGGAGTGGTCCTGAAATTTTTATTTTCTTTCACATTACCATGTTCTTAAATCTTTATAAACTTGATTTTTGTTGACTATAACATGGAATATTGTATAAGTGTATCAAAACCTAACCATTTCACAGTTTTGGGCTAATATAAATAGTATGAGGAAGAACACTCCTGAACATAAACCTCTCCTCTCTACAGATCTCAGTATTTCAACAGATGGTGTAAGTCTAATTACAATTTCAGGTATCATTTTCAGGACTTGTGACTCATATGGTTAGATTGCCCTCTGGATTTCCAGTGGATACTTCTGCCTGCAGCTAAGAAAGTGCCCATCCTGTAACTGGCAGCAGTTAGTTGATTATTTTTGACAGTTTAATAGCTGAATAAAATGTGCCATTGTTTTCAATCACATTTATTCAGTTACAGCATTGAATGTTTTTTCATATGTATCTTTTCCATTTACATAATTCTATGAATTATCTGTTCTTTAGCTTGTCTTTCCAAGGGCATGTTGATTTTTCAATGGGTTTTATTAACTATTTCTATGGATAACATAGTTTCAAATATTTTTTAGCTATCCTTTATTATAGATATTTCTTTTCCAATTGTCAGTTACCCTCAACTTTTATTTATGATAAGTTTAGATGAGCAGAAGTTATTGTAAGTCATCAGAATTATCCATGTTTTAATTTTTTATTTCTTCACTTCCATTTTGATTAGATTGACACAGCCTATCGTTAGAGCAATTAAATATCCATCATTTTTTCTAATTATCTTTAATAATTTTATTTAAACATTTACTTCTTCAGTCTGTTTTGTTCTTTTCATGGTGTAAGTGAAAACTGTAGCTGATAATTCCCCCTTTGTCATTTATTGGGGAACCCGTTCCTTATCCAGGTCAACTCTTAAATGAGCCTGTTTTAGGGCTCTTTGTGTTGTTCTGCTGGTCTGTTAATTCTCATAAAATTACCAGACCATTCTGTTACTGCTCTCATACTAGCTTGGTTTTAGATGTGAGGAGATACCTGGATAAATTAAGTAAAGTCATAAAATAGTAGAAACATGAGCAGAAAAACTGAAGCTCAGCAATCTAAGCGACTGACTTGCCCAACACCAATTGTTCCATCTCTTTAGGAGATTAATTCCCCCCAATATGTTAAATATATAAGACGTTATAGAATTACAGGAAGAGCATCATTATCAGAGGACCCTTACTGGCAACTTGTCAGGTTAGCTCAACTATTAGGCATTTTTCTTTTTTTATAGTTATGAGGAACACTATTTTGATATATAATGAGAAATATATATTTGGTCTTTGGTTACCTAGTGCTTGGCTCCTAAAACACTTGGAATCTCCACAGTGACAAGTGTCTTTTTGTATGCTAATGAGGTGGCTGGGGGCTCCTGGATAACCTCAATATGGGGACTGGTTACCAGGGGAACCAACCTTGTGATTGGTGGGTCGGAACTCTCAGCTCCAACCCCTGACCTCAGGGAAGAGGGATAAAGGCAGAAGGTTGAGTGATCGATCACCAGTGGTCAATGATTTATTCAGTCATTCCTCCATAAAACCCCAGAAAAACAGTTCAGAGAGCTGCCAGGTTACATCCACAGGCTGGGAGGGTGGTGCATCCCCCCTCCATGGGGACAGAAGCTCTTTCACTCAGGACCCTTCTGAACCTTGCTCTGTGTGTCTCTTCACCTCTGTGTTCATCTGTATCCTTTAAAATATCCTTTGTGATAAATTGACAATAGTAAATAAAAGGTTTGCCTGAGTTTGTAAGTCACTCTAGCAAATGACTGAACACAAGGAAAGGGTTTTTAGGAACACTCAAATTATAGCTCGTTGATCAGAAGTTCTATTCCTGCTGTCTTTGTGATTGTGGGAAGCTATGTGGATGGGATGAATCAAGTAAAAGTGCTTTAAGAAAAATTACAATTTCCAGATAGATTCAGAAAGAGGCAAATATTCCAGCATGAAGGATGAATAGGCTCTGCATGGAGTTGGTGCTTCAGCTAAGGAGACAGGCTTGTTCATGGGCACAGGTGTGTCAGTGGAGGGAATTTTTCATATTAATTTGCCAAATGTCTATATGTCTGTGCTTGTCTGTGTTAAGGTTCAGAAAGAGGAAAAATTAAAGCCCTGCCCTTTTTTTGGACACACCCCAATCTAAGTTACTTCCCGAGGTAACTATTACTGTTTAGTATGTATTCTTTTACACCGCTCATTTTTGTAATTTGCTCATTTATCTTTAATATGTCCTGGAGATATGTTCATGTCAGTGCTTGTAAATCTGCCTCATTCTTTCTAAATATGTCATAATTTTCTGTAGTGTAACTACACCTCAGTTCCTTTAACTGTCTATTTATGGATTTGTATGTTCATTCCACTTTTTCCTACTGCAAACAGTGGTTCAGTGAACACCCTTGTATGCGCTGCTTTGTGCAAAATGTATTTCCCTAGAGCAGTGGTTCTCAGGATCCCTTTACATTCTTAAAATTTATGGAGGATTCCAAGAAGCTTTTGTTTGTGGGTTTTATCTATGGCATTTATCTTATTAGAAATAAAACTAACAAATTTAAAAAATATTAATTTAAAATAAAACCATTACATGTTCACATATATATGTTTATGAAAAATAACTTCAGCAACAAAAAATAATAAGAGTGGCATTGTTTTTCATTTCTGCCTGTGTGAATAGAAGACCAGTGGATTCTCTTATTTGCTTCTCATTCCTTATGTTGTGCTATCCTGTGTCAGTAGACACTGGAAACTCCGCTGTCTACACTCATGAGACACTGAGAACAAAAAACAAATAACACAGTACTGTGAAAATAGGTTTAACAATGTGGACCTCCTGAAAGGGTCTTGGGTCCCAGGGTTTCCAGACCACACTTTGAGAACCATTGCTCTGGGGTGAAACTCAATGTTGGAGCTTGAAGCCAGAGAGTCAAAAAGTGTGCACATTTTAAATTTAAAATACACTTCCAATAGTCTTCCAGGATATCAGTTTACACTCCCGTCACCAATGTAGGGAACTTCTTGCCTCACTTCTTTACCAACACTTAATATTTTCAGAGTTTTAAATTTGCCATTACAGTTGAAAGGACATCTCATTGTTTTCATTTATAGTTCCCTATTTACACTGGGATTTGATAAGACATACATTGCTGGGCTCTCACTGTGACACTTGGTGGCATCTGGCGACTGCCCCTTCTCTCCTGGCTGCTTACGGTTATCCTTGGGCCTCAGGTGTTTGATTCTAGCGAGACTGACAGCTTGTTATCCTTGGCTTGTGAATCCGCCTGCCCCCCAAAAGAAATTCATCTTAACTGTCTGTTTTTATTTTTTTAAGCCAAAGAGCTTTCTGAAAAGCTGGTTGTTTCACTTCTGAGCCCTCTGTTTCCTGTTTGAATTTAGTTAATTAGTAAAACTAGAAAATATCATTTATTAGGCAATGTGAAATTGTCTGCTAAAAAAGCTTTCTTTTAAAGGTTAACAACTGCCCCACATTTGTTGATCTAGTGTAAGCGTTCTTAAAGTTTTCAAAAAGCACAGCCTTTTCCATGGGGGAAAGTTATTTTTCAGAGAGGATCTTACTCAGCTGTGCCCTCCCTTGGTGAGATTTACCTCTCCTCCCCGACAGCACCAGGTGGCTCATTGCAAAACAGTTCATGATACTCTTAAATGACATAGGGAAAGAGGCTTGATACTTCGTTGATATTCAATAAACATTGGTTGACGCGGAACTAGTGCAAACTAAGCCTCTATAACCAGAAGAGACTTTGTAAAATTGTGAGCTTCTAGCCAAGCAGAGACAGAGGCCACAGGCTTCTCTCTAGCTCTCAGATTCAGGCGCCTCCACTGGGAGGAGTCTGGGTGACGGTAACTGTGACTTGCCTCTCTGCTTCCCAGTGTCCTTAAAGTGGGGGAGAGTCCAGGAGCTGATGGTCTTGACATTCTTTTTCTTAATAAGACTTCATTCCTTTTCTATAAACATTCAAAGCATTTACATTCTCAGTTTGTTGTCTTTATTGCACGCATTGAAGTTATTAATGGAACAGAAAATGATGACCTTCCAAGAACTGAAGGAACACTGTTCTGATGCTTGTTGCTTAACAGTGAGGAAGGAGCAAGCATGACCGGAAGGGATCTCAGGCATCTCGCCTGGGATCAGTCTCATCCCTGTAGCATGAAGGCATTGGAGAGGAATTCATTATCGGATGCACTCCAGTGCCCTTCTGATTCCAGCCTAATATAGCTCATGCCCGCCTTATCATAATAATTCTTTTTCATCTCTTAACTCCATTCATTCATGTTCTCAGTCATTGGACATGTGTTCACTGACCACTCTGCTGTGCAGTAGTGATCTTTCCAAAGAAGGCAGACGTGGTCCTAGAAGCTTGCAATCTCACAGGGGGGACAGCTTCCCTAATCCTTTCCGAACTCTGGTTGTGATCAGTGCTTTGGAACAAGTGCCATGGTGAGGGAGCCTGACCCAGCTGTGGGCCTTGGGGGTGGCTTGCTGAGGAAGCAGACCTAGCTGAGTTATCCATCCGCGTATGTGAAGCCTCTTGGGGGAGAATGGACGTGTTTTCTTGAAGAAACTGAAAGAGGGTCAGTGTTACTGGAACCAGTTGGGCAGGGGGAAGAGTGAGTGGTATAAAGAGACTGGAGAGACGGGCAGGCGTCTGATCATCGAGGGCCTTGTGGGATTTGAATTTTAGTGTTTCCGGTGAGCAGTCGAGGGCTTCACACTGCAAGTGACATGATCAGATACATTTTAAAATCTCACCCCACAGACTTCATGAAGGATGGATTGGACAGGGCCAGAAGCAGATGTGGAGAGATGAGTTAGGGGCTATTGCAATAAGTTCGGGCTTTTTAGTTGTGTGTGCTTCAGACACCAGCACTGTCATATATATCTTGGAATCCACTGTGGTGCTTTGTATGGGGCAAATGTTTCGTTAAAATCTGATATCAAGAGCCATGCAGGGAACTGCAGAGGCATTGCCTGGCACCTTCCTGTTGCTTGGGGATGCTGGAGCCGTTTGCCAGTCCGGTCTGGGTCTGAGAATGGCAGCTTTTGAAGCCAGGCCAGCACAGCGGATGGTGAGGATTAGGGCTGTGCCTGGTAGTCATGAGCCGGGGCTGGTGTGGATGCCTGGTCCTGGGTGGGCTCCAGCAGGTGGCTCTCTGTAGCTGGCAGAGCAGGAAGTCCCGTCTGCTGAGGGCCTGTGAGAAGCTCGGCAGCCTTGGAGGGCCTGGCTCCCGGAGGGCCCTGGTGAACAGCCGAAGGGGCAGGCGTCCCAAGGGGCTGTACTGCCTTGGTGCCTCTGCACTCAGGCAGTCGCTCCCAGTGCCTTCGCCTGCTGTCCTGGGGACCAGCATTAACTAACAGCCACTGTTTGCCACCCCTCACTCGCCATCAATGAAGAACCCTGGGTGCTAGGTCCTTTAAACATGTTATTTTTCCCAGCAGCAATCCTTCAGAATAGTTAGATTTTTCCATTTTCGAGAGACTCTGTGGAATGGGTAAGGCGTGATTTGGGGGACCAGGCCTCCTGGGTTCCAGTCCCGGCACGGCACACATTCACTGTGAGACCTTGGAAGAGTTATGGAATTTCTCAGTGTCCAGCTTCCCCTCCGTAAGTGGAGTAAAAGTAGAACCTATCGCACAAGGTGGTGAGAACTAAATTAACATACGTGAAGCGCTAGAACAGTGTCCAGAACGTAGGAAGCACTCAGTGCAGGGTGGCCACCAAACATACCCTTCATCCGGTTATGACCCTGGGGCTGACAGGAGCCAGGGAACATGCCGGGGTGCGGGGCTGGAGTTCACTGCTCCACCCAAAGCCTGGGTTCTCAGCAGCACCTCTGTGTGCGCCCCGCCCCTTCCCTATTGTGAAATGAGGGACAGGACGGGGAGGGGCTTGCTGGCAGCCCTGCTCAGAGGCTGCTAGTTGGTGCTTGGTCTCCCCCTCCCCAACCCTGCCAAGCCCTCCTTGCCAGTACTCACAGACTCAGGCTTAGACTTTCCAGCGTGTTGTCCCAGCATGTCCTTCATCTGATCCCCAGAGGGACTCTGCTCCAGGTGCAGTGATCTGCTCCCTGTCCTAAAGGGGCTTGCTCCTAGTGTTTCCCCAGCCTGGGTTCCCTCCTCTCCTCCATTCAGATATGAACATCTGCCATAGTCCAGCCATTGCCCTCATGCAGTTTTTTCCAACTCTTATCATTAGTGGTTTCTATCCTTGGCCTCCTCCGCTAGACTGTAAGCCCTTGGAAGGCAGGGACCATGCCTTCTTTATCTTTGAGTCCCCTGCACTGCACACAGTACTGTGTGCATAGTTAGGTGCCCAGTGAATGCTTTTTGGGTTAAGCTCAGCACTGTTGAGCTCTGAGTGCCTTAGGGAGAACATCTGTGCTCTATTGCTCCATGTAGAAATGGGAAGAACAGAGACCTGGCTCTGATTAAAAATGCGTGGATGTCCCTTTTGTTTTTTGAGCTTCGTTGAAAAAAGAGCACTTGTCACTTTAGCGTTTGCATCTGTCACGTGAAACCCATAATGGTCTATTGAGAATGTCCTTGTGTTTGCAAAGAGGTCACACGACAAGTTGTCTGCTTAATAGTAACAGTCATTGTAAGTTCTTTTCATTTTGCCAGAGTCACTAATCTTTGATTCAGTACAGAATTTAAATGCTCAAGGCCTTGTGCTGCACAGAAAGGTTTCTTTGTTGCAGGAAATACAAAACCTGGCTTCTGAAAGGCATCTTTGAGGGACAGATGATGCAAAAGGGCTTAATGAAGTTGGCTCTAGTTTGAGGCTGTGGCCCCTTTAAATCTCCTCATCTGCAGAATGGGTATAATGATGGGTAGTTCACAGGTTTCTCTTATTGCAACAAGAGCATCTAATTCCTATCTTAAATCT
>CAUYSK010024230.1:0-12822 GCA_963575035.1 Avahi laniger
AAGTTGCAGTGAGCTATGATTGTGACACTGCATTGCAGCCAGGGCGGCAAGTTAACTTTCTCAGCCAAGTGCTGCCTTTCCCTCACTACACATACTCACCACTGTTTTTCTCATGACATTGCCTTCAGACTCCTAAAGGAGGTATAAAAAGCATGTGAAGCAAAGAGAATGCAAGATGCTCTATGCCATAAAAGACCTGTACTGGCAATGGGGAGGGCCCGGAAGTACTCCTAATTTAGCTGAGTTGTGAATCAAGAAAAATGACTCAAAGGAGGTATTTGCAGGGCAAATATGCATTGGGCAGGTAAACAAGAAAGGGCCCTTCCTTGGCTGAGGAAGTTGTATGTTCACAAAGAGATGAAACCACAGCCCCTTAGCTGTCCAGCATGGCTATCACATAAAGGTGTATCTGGAGATGTGGAGAAAATAAACCGTAGAGAAATATAAATGGACCATGAGAAGCCTTTATGTCATGTTCAGATAGTCTGGTTTTTAATATGATCATATTTACATTTTAAGACAATTGATCCACTAAGACTGGGTAGCATGACTTAGGGAAGGACAAGTCAAGATCATGATAGCTTCTGAAACTTTGTTGGGGACTCATATCAAACTTAATTTCCTATATCTTCTCCCACCTCCCATTTTCCATTAGACAATTTTCACAGTTCAGCAGGAAAGGAGAAATAAACTGATCAATAACCTAGTCCTTGGTTACCACACTGAAATTTATTTCTTGGTTTTTCATTAGCTCCAGAAATTCTTCTTTAAATAGCCACCATCAAGGAGAACCTAATAGCTTATTTTTGTGTAATTAGTTTAAGGCAGCAACTTTTCTTCTCCTATAAATATTTAGCAAAATTTAAAAAATCATCTGAGTGACAAACAAAAAAGTATGTTTGATTTATACTTTGGACATACCAGCAAAAAGACCAGAGCTTAGTTTCTAGGACTAGTTTCCTGATCTTTTCACTGTTGCCATTATTGCATCTTGAAATTACATTCGATTATACCTTAAACTATGCCATACTAATTACTTCATACTCAATATTGTGTCAATGTAATCAGCTTTGCCATTTGTTATTTAATTAACCAGAAATATTATCTGGCTGTTAAAGCTACAAGATTAAAATAATGGTCTAAATTAAAGGCATTAAACTAGTCTCAGTTTCCCATATATTTTATGATAATCTCAATTCTTTGAAAGTCTGTGTATCATTATTAGCATCCCAGCTATCAGGGATAAATACAAAGATTTTTCAAGATTATAGCAATTTTCTTTAAAATTTTCCAACATCCCCTGTGAAATAGGTATTTTTATACCCATTTTAAACACTAGGAAACTGAAGCAAAGTGAAGCAACAGTAATATTAATATAATAAGTGGTATTCAAACACAACTGATTCTAAATCCTGTGCTGTTCATGTTTAATCCCTGAGTAGAAAATTCACATTAATATATATCAGTGGTTCTCAAATAGAGGTGATTTGCCTCCCACTCCTGGGAAACATTTAGCAATGTTTGGAGACATTTTTTATTGTCACAACTTTGGTGGTGGAGGGAGGGGGGCATATAGTGGGTAGGGGCCAGGGGTGATGCTAAATATCCTCCAATGTACAGAACATTCCTGTTGGGCTACCAGACAAAGTTGTAGCCCTAAATGTTAATAGTGTCAAGGTTGAGAAACCCTAGTATAAACAAAATATTCTTCAACATGTCTTCTTACAGAAGCATTAATTAATTCCTGGTTTTTCATGAAATCAACGTTTAGAGTCAATGAAAATAAACCATAACAAGATGTTGCTATCATCGAATGTTTCTGTCTCTTTCCAATTCATGTTGAAATCTTAATATCCAATGTGATAGTATTAAGAAGTGGGGTCCGTTTGGGAACTGATCAAGTCATGAGGGCTCCACTTTCATGTATGAGATTTGTGCCCTTATAAAAAAAGGTTCAAGCAAGCTCTCTTGCCCCTTCTGCTATGTGAGGACACAGCAAGAGGCACCATCTTTGAAGCAGAGGGCAAGCCTTTGCCAGACACCGAATCTGCCAATGCTTTAATCCTCCAGTCTTTTTGTTATAGCAACAGGAACAGACTAAGACAGATGTGTATTTAATATATACAGGCATGCACATTTTTAATGCATCTGAAAAACTTAGAGTTTATACTATAAATTCTGAAATGATCATAGAACTTTAGAGGTTTCAACCTCAATTATTATACCGTGTCATATAAACACACAGGACTGGGGAAACACATTTGACATTGTTATATGTATGTTTCATTGTTGTATGATTGCTGCGATCTTTATTCCTTCTGCTTAAAGGATGCACAAGGGGGAAAAGGAAACCTTGATGCAGGAAAGCAGGGAGGAATAACATGTTAAAGCTTTAGTGGATATTTTTTAAAAGGCATAATAAAGCCACACCAGGAGGCCGAGAACTGCTTTCAGGATTTTATTTCAAAAGTACACAAGGTCACAAAACTAGAGCAAGTTGTTTTTTTAAACAAATTTTGTTCTTATAAATTTCAAAATCTGCACCATTGGATATGTAAGCCTGAAATTTTAAATACAAAATCTAAAACTGATACTATCCATTCTCTACTTTGCACATGTGATGTGTCAAAATATTTTTCTCAGTAGTACAAGTATATTTATCACTAAAATTCACAGGGACAAGAATAAATGAATCGATGAATTGTGGTTCTCTTAACACTTATGTCATTAAATAAGTGACCAGAAAACACAAAGGTCTTTGATGGAACTTTTAGTGTCCATAACCAAAACCAAACCCAACTGATAACTCATTATAATTGCAAAATAGGATATACATTTTGTAAAACTTGATTTTAATTAATAAGAGGCTAGTGTTACCATCTATAAGTGATTAGCCTTCTCCAAAGAGAAATAAACAGAACCACAATTCACAAATTTGTTATTCTTCCCTGGTTCTATAACATTTTTAAAAGGAAATTTGTGCTCAGTTATTAACTATTTTAGTGTCAAAATAGGCAAATGAGTAAGAAATTCTATTGCAGAAAATGTCTTTATTGCTGAAATATCCAAAGGCATTTGAAATATTAAAACTTGCCCAGAACATTTATACTACTAAACACAAGAATGTTATAAAGATATATGTACATATATATAATCTATAATGTCACAAGCCACTAAAAAGTTAAAATTGTGCCAACATTTTCTACAAACTACTTATGTGACACATCAAAGTATTAACCACATAAAATATGGACTTTTTCTGTTCACACTGGAATAAGGCATCTGAAAGCCCTAAACACTGTTGAAGCAAAAATAAGAAGAAAAAAAAAATCTAAACATTCAAATATCTTCAAATATACATGCTGCTCGCACAGAAAAGACACTTAGAATAGTTATTTTAAGAAGCTACACATTACAGAATTTTACAGTCAACTTCATGCAATGAGTTCTTTTTATATTTAATCAAAATGTTTACTTGCCCCTTTATTTGCTCCAGGACTCAATCTTAAATTTAAAAAAAAGATTTTTTAATCAGATATTTTTTTCCACAATTGTTATGGATAATGATTTGGGATTTTTAGACCAAACTCCCCCCTAAGACACACTCCGACTGTGTTTCTACTGTAACAAGTCCACGGCAGATAGCTCAAATTTAAAGGAAGTACTTTGTCCAGAATAACTGGTCAATGTAATAAATAAGAAACTTTTTTAGGGAGTGGGGGGCTTTCTAACAGAAAAATAATATTAGTTAATATTGCCAATAACAAAAAGAACATCTATAAATTACTCCATATTCCAAGTACAGAATCATTTCTCTCCAAATTACCTTGTGTAACCTAAAGAGATGGTATTGAGTCTCTCAGGTATAAGGTAGAATCAAACGGTTTTGCTTTGAAGATGCAGTACTGTCCTTGACTGACGTTACTTGGCTTCCTAACTGAAATGCTTTAATAATTTTTTGTTGAACTACTTGATGATTACTAATAGTAATTCTAGAACAAATATTTGATCTCTGTTTCAACAGGAATTATCAGTGAGGATTATTTGGTAAGTTATCAATACTATCTGAGAGGAACTGGAGACATAAGCCTAAAACTAAATTGTACCCTCTAAATTTAATCACACCCAGTAGGTCTCTTCAGGTTACACACATGATTTTTATAAGCTTGTTTCTCAATACTGTAGTTGGTACAGATCTTAACTGAAAGCCTTTTTGAAAGATTTTGATTTACTTCTAGCAAAAATCCTAGATAAATATGAAGTGTAAAGGAATGAAAGTGTTTTACACATCCACTTTCTGTGGTAATTTCCACTTAGATTGATAGCATAATCTTCACTATATGAAAATCAGGAATAGAAGTACCAACACTTTATTATTAAAGCTTGTGTTCTGTTTATTATAATATTTTATAAATAGATTTTATTCATATAAAATAGGCCAAACATTTGGCAATCAAAAATAGCTACTGTTATAAAACCAGAAACACAGTCAAAGAGTGTTGGGGATGTTGACATTTTTAAATCTTTATGAATAACACAATTGTTTAAGTTACTTCCACAAAGAACAGAGAAGAGGAGGCAAGTTTGAAAATACGAGGATAGAAAGGCGTCACAGTGATGCGTTTTTAGCAACAGTACCTTCACCTCTAAGCACCTTTCGAGTAGGTGACAGCAGCTCATAGGCACCAGAAATTCATGATAGAAATTAAATTACCCAAAAGGCACAGATGAAAATGTTAACACAGGTATAAATGTAATTTTATGTAAGGTTAAAAACCTATTTTAAAAATGCTTCCAAATATGTAAAACTATACATTAATCCATTACACAGACATTCAGCTTAAGTTTACCATTGAAAAGTGTACACAATACTCTGCCTAATCGTAAATACATGCCAACATTAATTTATAATGTAGCATTTACCACCACAGCACCCAAATAGATTAACAGAAACCAACTCCCTACTAAAATCTAGGGAAAAGGTTTTAGAGCTAGTGAAATAATTTATTGTAGACCTTATTTACTATAAAGAAACTATTGACTCATTCTCCTATATCCACATTCCCTCACAATCTTAAGGGAAATACAATAAATCCACTTTCTTCCAAAACAGTATTTAACACATTTGGCAGGTAGGAGTATTCCCTTCACTCCTTTTTTTTTCTTTTTTTTTTTCAAGAATAAATCACTTTCAGGAAACTAAGACTCAAACTTTTTCAAAGCTCAACTTGGTTTGCTGGAACTGCATAAAGACATATTTGGCCACACCACAACTGTAGATACCCCCCAAGTCTGGAAGACAGAATTGACAGAGGACACTCACTTGCTTAAAATGTATTTGATCATTCTGAGTCTATGAAGAAAATATCCTCCAGGAACTGCATTCAAGCGGGTAAATTTAGGATTACATGTTTCTAGAACATATAACACCATCCAAAAAAACAAAATAAAATGACGGGGAAAAAAAAAACAACAACAGAAAAAAAACCACTGTACCCAGAAAAAACACTTAAAATTTAGAATCGATAATTAGAACATTTCAATCTATAACTGCCAAATAATAAATGAGTTGTAATATTTTATTAGAAAAAAATCACCTACAGTGGAGAGCTAGTGTTAGCTGGGGACTATGAAATACTACATCCTCTATCTGGCTGGTCACAATTTGGTGACCACCACAGACCTCGAGGCATGAGATCATTAGCTGACAAAATCTACCCCCACAATTGCACCATTAGTGTCATATCTGCATGGAGCTGGCAGCACACGTTCTAACTCAATTTGATAGATACTCCTTTACCTTAGCATGTAAGAGCTTACTATGTCCCTGTTTCCTGAAGCGGTCTGTCAGCTAAATCTTTAAGAAATCATTTTATAGACAAAGTGTATGAATGATTTAAAAGTAAAACTACTAATTTCTATGACGTAGTGTTTTCTAAGTTATTAGAGATATTCCAAACACATTTAGAGTTTTCAAAGAAGCTATAAAAACACGTACAAACATACATAAGTAATTTTGCCATTTACTAATTTGGAGGAGACTGTCGGGCCATAAATAAATGATATACACATCCTAAAAATAATGGTAGAAATTATAAAGTACCACTTTCACATCATTCAAGTATCAACTTGGTATACATGTCAGTTCACCAGTTTCTTCAGCTATGATTTGATATTCAAAGTGCTACATCTTATGTAGGTATTGTTATTTAGAAACTGTTAAAATCAACGTCTAAACATCCACCTTGCTTTTTCAGATGAATTTGTCTTTACTAACTTTAATGCCTTTACTGTTTTGATATAACCAAATTGTTTTTGAAGTATATTTCTTATAGTTTCTGATTAACTTCTTTTTGATACATTTTGAGGTTAGTAACAAAATTTAGACCAGAATACGTTTTCATATATCAAGAGGAAAGAAACATGGAGAGCATAGGTGAGAGGTATGGAGCATCTATACTATAGACCCATCCTTGCTCTGTGCTGGAATCATCACAGGAACCGCTCCCATTCGACTTAGATTAGGGGCAGCTACCTTAGCAGGTGGGAGAGTCGGACTCTGAGGAGCACGTTCAAAGTCTTCACTCGGTACTTGGTTATACTGAGTCTTGGAATACCCTTCCATGTTGGAAGGAGACATCGATCCCAGGGATGAATGATTGCTGCCTATGTAGCTTCTAGCAGTGGATGTACGGCTCTTCGGAGGAGGCACGTCTTCCCTGGAAAGCAAAGTCCCCAGTACGAGTTAAAAGAATAAGTTTCTAAAACCCTGCAATTATATAAGCTATGAATCATGGGTAAGGGACACTGTTTTAGCTAAGCATATAAAAGCATGTGTGTATGTCACCAAAAAAGCCAGCAGAGCAAGATACGTCACAAATTGTGTATCTGTCCTCAATTTATCATTTTGATTTAAAAGTATATACCTTTGTACTTAATGCTATGGTATTTACACAAAGGTATATGGTTATATAATGTTATCTTACAAGGAATAAATTTCAATTAGTTTCATATTCTAGTATCACTAATCAAGATAGTTACAGTCATGTAACATTTTACAGTTGATAAAATACTAACATCTCCACATATATTTCTATCACCAAAAAAGAAAAGAATTCCTTTTTGCTATGAAAGTTATCTAAAACCTTAGCGGTAAATCTGGAGTTTGCAAAAACTGGGAATTCAGGCATAAGAATTTTCACACCAAGCACTGACAAAGACTATACAGTCAGCTCTCCATATCTCTGGGCTCCAAATCTGTGAATTCAACAAACCAGGGATTGAAAACATTTTAAAAAAAATTCATCTGTACTGAACATGTACAGATGTTTTTTTCTTGTCATTATTCCCTATATAATACAATAACCATTTAAACAGCATTTATGTTAGGCATTATAGGTAATCTAGAGATGATTTAAAGTATACAGGAGAATGCACGTAGGTTATAAATATATAGTATACCATTTCATATCAGGGACTTGAGCATCCTCAAATTTTGGTATCCACAGAAAATCCTGGGACCAATCCTCGGCAGATACTAAGGGCCAACTATATATCTGAGTTACCTTTGGTACATTTAAGGCATACTACGTTTTATTGTGTCTTGCTTTACTGCACTTTGCAGACACTGTGTTTTGTTTTTGTTTTTGTTTTTTTTTTTTTGAGACAGAGTCTCACTCTTTTGCCCAGGCTAGAGTGAGTGCTGTGGCATCAGCCTAGCTCACAGCAACCTCAAACTCCTGGGCTCAAGCAATCCTCCTGCCTCAGCCTCCCGAGTAGCTGGAACTACAGGCATGCGCCACCATGCCCGGCTAATGTTTTCTATATATTTTTAGTTGTCCAATTAATTTCTTTCTAATTTTAGTAGAGATGGGGTTTCGCTCTTGCTCAGGCTGTTCTCGAACTCCTGAGCTCAAACGATCCGCCTGCCTCGGCCTCCCAGAGTGCTATGATTACAGGCGTGAGCCACCGCACCGGGCCCCTCATGATAAAACTTGAATGGGTAAGAGTTGCTTCTTATGGATGACCAAAGGAAGCAGGTTCTTGAGACGGAATCTACTCCTGGTGAAGTTGCTGTGAACATTGTTAAAATGGCAACAAAAGATTTAGAATATTCCATAAATTTAGTTGATAAAGCAGCAGTAGGGTTTGAGGACTAACTCCAGATTTGAAAGAAGTTCTACTGGGGTAAAATGCTATCACACAGCATCATATGCTATAGATAAACCTTTCATGAGAAAAAAAGAGTCAACAGATGTAGCAAACTTCATTGTTGCCTTACTTTAAGAAATTGCCACAGCCACCAAACCTTTAGCAAACACCACCCTACCTGATCAGTCAGCATCCATCAACATCGAGGCAACACCCTCCAACAGCAAAAGATTATAACTCACTGAAGGCCCAGATGATCGTTAGTATTTTTTAGCAACAAAGTATCTTTTTTAAATAAGGAATGTACATTTTTTAAGACATAATGCTATTGTATACTTTAGAGTACAGTATAGTATAAACGTAACTTTCATATACACTAGGAAGCCAAAAAATTCATGCCTCACTTTATTCAGGTGGTCTGGAACCAAAGTGGCAATATCCCAGAGGTATATCTGTACAAATGCCCAGACCCCACCCTAGACATACCAAATGTCAATTTAAGTCATGTGTTACTGTTTTTTAAAGTTCCGTTATCCAACGTGCACTCTAGTTAAGATCTACTGATTTAGAATATTTCAGAAAAATAAAATTACACTATCAGTAGTTCTACAAATTACCACATCACTGGATACAATCAGCTTTTTTTCAAACCTCATTATCTGCCCTAATTTTTGAAAACTTTATCCCTGCTATTTTATTGTGAGAAGGCAGACAGTCTCAAGATAATAATTTTGCAATATTTCTTTAAATGGAGTAGAAGAAAGTTTGGGGGGGACAAGGAAGGGTGGTTGATTTTGTGCACTTGAAATTAAAGGTAAATACTTTCAAATGTGTTGAGGAGAGAGGCCAAAGCTTTTATCCAATGCTCACAGGGCAGATGCTTTGGGTGGTTAATGAGAACTAATGCTTTAGAGACATAACAGACTTGTTATTACATCAGTCAACTCCTGTCTCACTTAATTACCTGATATCATGATGAACTTCCTTTTCATATTTTTCTTCTCTTCGCTTTTTATGACAGCAAAAGAGGATAAGACCAATGAGCACTAGAGCAAGCAAAGTTCCTATAATAGCTCCCGCAATTGTTCCGGCTCTATTTGAAGCTAGAATAAGATGTTAATAAGAATTAATAGCAAAAAAAAAATCTGTATCTATTGATAATGAAGGTAGGATACATATTGATAGACTGATTTCACTGTACATATTAACTTTAAGAGACATATTATTTAGCCTTTTTGATCCAGTGGGGAAAATACATTATAAAGAACTTCCTGCTAAACTGTATAATCTATTTCAAGCATAAAAACGATAAAACTTGTCTAAAAGACTTTACTATTCAAAGCTATCTTGGTTAACATATAGGAATGTTCTAAGCTACTCACACTCATAATGGCTAAATATGGTACATGAGTTGATTTGGCAACTCTTACTTTCTTAATATATCATTGTAATGATGGTTTTTTAATAGAATGTATTTTTCTAGAAAAGCTAATAACCAAGCCAGAGAATGTTCTGATCCAAGTTAGTACCCTTTTGCCCTCAATACACACTTGCTGACTAGATTAAAGGGGGTAGCATAAAGATAACAAACAAAACCGCCAACACAGAAAGAAGACACTTACGAGGAACAACATCTAGGCGCAGCAGGCACTGATCAGAGCCCACTCTGTTTTTGACTGTACAGCTGTATGTCCCAGAGTACTCAGAAGAGGCATTTTTTACAGATATAACAGATGAAGTCATTTCTATGGGAAGAGGAAAAAAAGAAACCTTATTTTTACAGTATGCATTGCTCTGAGTTATTAGTAAAGGCAAACTCTACCAAGTTTGACAATCCAATTAAAAGACCAAAGCTGGGTGTGAACAAACTGCCATCCAGCCACATGTGCATCTCCAGAATTCAAATAATCATTTGCATCAAGGCAAAAGCAACCATGACCCCATCCACCACAGAGCCTCCGCTGAAGCAGGAGTGTTGGTTAGCTGTTGCAAACCCATTTTGGACCACATCTGATTATAAAAACTATCCTATTCCACAAAGGCTCCTTCATGCAGCAAGAAAACTTAAAACCTATTTTATTGCCACGGATGGAAGAAATATACAAAAGAAAGTCAGAAGGGGTCATCCAGTTTGGCTTCTCAGTTTGGGGAGAAAAAAAAAGGAAAGGAGAGAAAACCAACTTAAGACCAGGAGGCGGGGAATGGGAGATGGGTGGAACCTGGTAATGAATCTGAATTTACAGGTCAATTATAACAAACAGGTGAGTGGTCAGATTTAGCCAATTTGTAACTTTCTAGTTAGAGTCACACAGGTTTATTTATTTATTCATTTACGGGCACACCATGGATTAATTATCGTATCTTCAACAAGAAATCTAGGCAAAATACTTAAGATCCCATTCTTATTACATTATAGCCACTATCTAATTTATGATCATGAACATTTCTCATCAATTAAAATAAATCTACCAAAGTAACTAATTACAATACCCTAAAAAGATAGAAATATCTCTTAATTTATAATATATGACACTAAGTTGACATTATAAAACACTGAATAATTGCCATGGAAAATCCTGACTGTTCTATATAAAAAAAGGAAGGCATTTGTAACTTTAAAATATGTAAGCATATACACACAAACCTTACTAGATTTAAATCCAAATCAATGGCACATGGTACAAATAGTATCATCAGCAGTACCTGTTAACCATGAGGTGGGCAATTTCTGTGAGTCAGACAATTTTTGCCATTCATATCGTAATGGAAGTGAACCTTCTTTTGGTTCACATTTTAGTTTAAAGTCATTTCCAATTTCTTCTGATCCATCAATGTAACATCTTGTACCTGAAGGCTTAACTGAAAAACAAAATTACAACTTTATATAAGGGAAGTTTTATAATGACTAAACACACAGCATGATACTCACAACCACTGACTCATTATCAGTTGGTCCTGGGTTCAGAATTGACAAAAGAATGAAAGACCACAATCGGTTGTCAACATCAGTTTATTCAGCTTTATCAACACAAAACAGGAAAGAATGAGCTCCGGCAAAACAACCATTGCAGTAGGAGGTTTGGCAATAATGTAGGTGCAGCTCAGTGCCCCTACATTCCATGGAGCACACTTGAAGAAAGCAAGGATGCTATGGGCTGGTCTACGTGAGATTGAAGAAAGCTCCCCCTCCATTCCTTACCTATTCTTCTTCTCCATGCTTGACATGTAGCCCTCTGGGGGTATGTACCAAGTCATATCCCTTAGGTGCCATGACCTTGACAATCGGGATTTACCATCAGTAATGCTGATAACAGGAATAATTCCTTTAGTGCAGCAAGGACCAATTAACATCCCGTATTTCCTTTAACTCAATCCATCCAGACAGAAGTGTTATTAAAAAAGTAAATCTGAGGCTATATTCCAGGTCTCCCTGGTTAACTGTTTAGAGCAGCTGCTAACCCATTACCTGCAAATCACCCCAACCCTGGATTAATACCTTGGCATTGCATACTCCTCTGCTAAACTTTTATTAGGGCATAACATTCACACAATCAAATTAACCCGTTAATCATGTGGGTTGATCACTTTTAACAAATGTGTATATACACCCATTAAGCACCACTCCAACACTCTCCCAAAAAAGTTCCCTTGTGCTGGTCCCAGCAGATCCCACTTCAAAACCTGGCCCCAGGCAGCCACGGATCAGATTTCTACCAGTATAGATTAGTTCTGCTTCTTCTAGAATCATGTGAATAGAATCATATAGTATGCACTTTATCTCGTGTCTTTTAATCAGCATAATGGTTGTGAGATTGATCCATGTTGTTGTATGTATCAGTGGTCATTTTAGTATTCCAGCGAATGACCATGACACAAGTTTGCTTATTCAGTCACCTATTGATGAACGCTGTTTCCAGTTTTGGGGCTACTGTTAAAGCCTAATTAGCCAAATTGATGAGGAGCAAGTGTGTTGTCTGTCAAAACCAGAGTGATCAGTGAGGAAGGCATTATGAGGAACGGTGGAGCCACTGGACAAGAGGGATTCTGAAGGATTCTGAAGAGACTCCAAGGAAAGTGGCCATCAGCTCTCAATCACATGTTTCTGAGGAGAGATTAGGAGAAGCGGGGATTAAATAAGGAGTGGGTGCTGTCAGGGGGTGGGGCCGTTTAGTAATTGAGTATCCCAGGAAAGGATAGGTGGTGCCAAGTGGGGCTGGGGCGACATTAGGAAGACAGCAATAGTCTATATTCTACTGCTGCTCTGCAACCTTGGGAGAAACAATGTTTTCTATAAACTCTGTAGTTGGCTTTATCTCCATCTATCCTCCCAGGCTGATAAATGGCAGGATTGCTTTTTTTTTTTTTTTAATTTAGGCTGATTTTCATCCTTTGAAATGGGTCTTCATTCTTTCACTACTATGAATAAAGGTGAATGGGTTTTACAGTTTTGAACTATTGTGAACAACACTGCTTGAATGCTTATGTAAACACTGGCGTATGTTTTCCTTGGTAATTGCTGGGTCATATGGTAAGTGTATGTTTAACTCTATAAGAAAATGCCGAACTGTTTTCCCAAAGCTGGCCAACAGGATTTGTCACAGCCAGTGGGATGTCTTCAACTAGGTTGTCAATCATGATCTCACTCCTTAATACTCCTTAGCAAATTTAATT
>CAUYSK010024231.1:0-39761 GCA_963575035.1 Avahi laniger
ATATACTCCTGGAAAGGGCTGGAACACATTCTACTAAGCGAGGTATCCCAAGAATGGAAAAATAAGCACCACATGTACTCACCATCAAATTGGTATTAACGGATCAACACATAAGTGCATATATAAGAATTGCATCTATTAAATATTGGGCAGGGGGGAGGGGGGAGGAGGGAGGAGGGGACGGGTATATGTGTACACAAAGAGTGCAATGTGCACCACGCAATGAGGTGGACATATTTGAAACCTGGACTGAGGGGGGGAGGGGGGGCAAGGGCAACACACGTAACCTAAACATCTGTACCCTCATATTATGCTGAAATAAAAAAAAAAAAACTCTAAAAAAAAGTCCAATGACTGTGTTTCTAGACATGATATATGCTATATGGTAAAGATATTTGCTTACTGAATTCTCATTAATTTACAAGCATATAATTACCAGTCACCCTTGAGAATGCATACTTACACTAAAAGATTTAATACTTGAAATGTAGCAAATACTTTCACCTGATTTATCTCAGTTAATTCTCATAAAAGCCCAGCAAGAAATGTAAGTGACTTGTTCAAGATCATTCAGGGATTCCATTCCATGTGCCTTTTCTCCAAATGCTATTATTTTCCCCCTAAACTAGACTGCCATTCAAATCCACATATACCTGTCTATTATGCACTAGATTCAAAAGGAAAATCCTTTTCTCCTGAAAATTACCTCTTTTTTGGCAGATATGTGGTATAACTCTACCACTTTAAAAGAGCAAAGTGAAGATAAAGCTCATACAAAATTAGATTTGACAACCTAATGGAGCATCCTTCTTTGTTATTTGAAAATAACATCATTCAGACATCATCATTTAGCAGTCTTCAATTTCAGCAAGAAAGGGATATGTGTACTTGGCATTGAAAGAAGAGAATTGAGACCATCCAATCACACAGTAGAAGGCAACAAGGAATGCCAGTTTGATTATATATTTTTTTTCTACTAGCCCTTGTTAGGAAAGGTTTATCTACAATTCCAGTAGACAGTACCTTATATATTCCCTTTAATTGTTGAGAAAAAAAAACTTACCAAAAGTCCAACTTTTTTACACATTTATTTTAGTAGTTCTCATTTTATGTATGCAAAAGAGAAGGCTGGCAAATGGGAAGATTTCTAGTACATCCCTTGAGCTGGATGGTTTAGGGTTCCTCATCTGAAGATTGCTTGTTGATCATAAGAATTCCCAATGACCATGCCTTTGTCTGAGGTGTATCATTTTCCCAAAGCTCATAGTTGGAGGAAAAGCAAACCTTTTTTTGACTCTATGCTTTTTTTAACTGTCAGGAATGTCTTTCCATTTAATCTGGTAATATCTAAATGTCTCTCATTATCTGTGTCACTTTGTTAATGAATCTCTCTTTGATTTCTACAAACATAATTATCCTTTTACTCCTCTGTGTTCCTACAGTACTTTATTTATTCCTTTAGTTTAACACTTGCTGGGTTCCATTAAATACATTGTCTACTTCTGTGTTTCCGCTTCTTGACCATGAGCAACTTAAGGTCATGACTTATTTCTGACTTCTGTTTTCCATGGTGCCCATGATGTCATTGCCTTTATCCTCATTCCTATCTAGCACTTATTGAGTGCAAACACCATGTTAAGAAACATAGAGGTCAGTCTATTAGGAAGGTAATGTTATCCCAATTTATACTCACAGAAAGTTGATGGTATGGAGAGGTCATGAAACTTGTCTAAGATCACACACCTACATAGTTGAGAAGTCCAGATTTTAAATTAAAACACATTTTTTGAGATAAAATTCACATAACTTAAAATTAACCATTTTAAAATAAACAATTAAGTAGAAGTTAATATATTTACAATGCCAGGCCACCATCTCCTCTATCTAGTTTGAAAACATTTTCATCACTGCAACAATAAAATCTTCATCCATTAATCAGTCACTTCCCTTTCCCCTCCCTCCTTCCCCTGATAACTACTATATGTTTTTTGTCTCTGTGGATTTTACTGCTTTGGAAGTTTTAGATAAATGCAATGATTCAAGATGTGACCTTTTGTGTCTAAGAAGCCTGCGTTTTATTTCAATTCTCTCTGTGCCTAAAGTATACTCCCTTACCTACATTTTCCTGCCTTACATTATGCATGCCCACAATATATTTGATAAATGAGTGAATAAAAAGTAGTTATAGAGAGGACACCAATGATGCTATCAATCAGGTTTCTACCTAACCTAGTTATTTATTGTTTGATTTATCTTCATAAAAGATCTTTTTTCAGATTTTACCAAGTATCAGTCTGAGAGACTACAGAGAAGTGATAGCTGAACACAATGGAAGGTGATGAAGAAGCACAGGTTTGTGGTTAGTTCTTCAGGGTCCATATTATTTCCAATTGGCACCAAAAACTGATTTAGTCATTGTCACATTTTTAGGATACATGCAGAGGGGATTAGGTGATTGGAGTCAAGTTTACCTACTACACTGTATGTGAATGGATTTTTATCAATTTGGTTGCCAGGACTAGAAGAGTGAGCTCCTGGAGGAGGAATGAATGCATTTCTTTCCCAGTAATCAATTTTCTCTTATATGTGAGCTATTGCTGGACAGAAACTGGTTGGCCGGAGGTGGGGGACTGGCTTCTATGGGCTGCCAAGCTTTGAGCTTTGAGCAGTGTCTCCTTGCTTGAAGGTAGTGTGATTTGTTGTTAGAGGTGTCAGAGTGTTGATTTTTTTTTTTTTACTCACAATGTGGGAGGTGACTTTTGACAGTACTTGAAAAGCAGTCAAACACATGATATTTAATCTACAATGACTTTTACCTGTCTGGTTATAACTAAGAAAATTCCAGATAAATAATTCTTACTTTTTAATGTTTCTGTAGAAATGTACATTAATTTTACATTGCCTACATGCAGCATGTCTCAGAAGACTTTCTTAATTATGTCTCTATTTTGATTGGAAATTAAATTATACCTTTACCGATACAACAACAGAAAATTAATACATTTAACTCTTAGACCATCTGCTCTTTGGGGTACCATTTCAAATCTGGTACTTCTCATTTTGTTTTATGGTACTGAGAAGGGAACATTCACTTTTAGTTATATTTATTACCACGAAAAAGATAAATGAAAACTATGGATCACAAATTAATTTTCTCTATGTGTGGATTTGAGGAAAGAGACAATTACCATCATAGTGGTAGGTATAGTTAGTAGTTTATTTATGCCTATATTTACCACTATACATATAGGAAGTTCTTACTTTTTCCTTTTTTAAAAAAGTAGTATTATTGAAGTATAATTTACCGAAAATAAAATGCATCGATTTTAAGTGTATAATTTAATGGATTTTGACAAATGTCCGTACTCATTTAACCACCACTCCAATGAAGATACTGAACATTTCCATCACCTGAAAACATTCCCTCAAGCCCTTTGCAGTAAATGCCATCTACTTTTTGCCTAAGGCAGCTACTGATTTACTGTCTGTCACTATAGGTTAGTTTTTCCTGTTCCAAAATTTCATATGAATGCAATTATAGAGTAAGTGCTTTCATCCTGGGCCTTGAGTGGTACAAGTCAGTTGTGTAGGTTATAAATTCAAGCAGACACTCACACTGAGTTTTATGCCTGGGCTGACTCTATAATGTACTCTGTCCCATAATCTTTTGTATCTCATTTCTTTTGCTCAGTGTACTTTTTTTTAAAATTTCAGAATATTACGTGGGTACAAATGTTGATTTTACTTATATTGCCTTTGTCCAACCTGAGTCAGAGCTACAAGTGTGTCCAACCTGCAGATGGTGCACACCACACCCATTAGGTGTGAATATACCCATCTCCTCCTCTCCCCTCCCACCTGCCTGACAACCGATAAATGTTACTAATCTATATGCACATAACTGTTGATCAATTAGAACCAATTTGATGGTGAGTACATGTGGTACTTAGTTTTCTATTTTTGTGATACTTCACTTAGTAGAATGGGCTCCAGCTCCATCTAGGATAATGCAAGAGATGCTAGATCACCATTGTTTTTTTATTTCTGAGTAGTACTCCATGGTATACATATACCACATTTTATTAATCCACTCATGTATTGATGGGCACTTGGGATGTTTCCACATCTTTGCAATTTTGAATTGTGCTGCTATAAACATTTGGGTTCAGGTGTCTTTTTTATAGAATGTCTTTTTTTCCTTTGGGTAGATGCCCAGTAATGGGATTGCTGGATCAAATGATAGTTCTACTTGTAGTTCCTTGAGGTATCTTGATATTACTTTGCATAGAGGATGTACAAGTTTGCAGTCCCACCAGCAGTGTATGAGTGTTTCTATCTCTCCACATCTATGCCAACATTTATTGTTTTGGGAATTTTTGATAAAGGCCATTCTCACTGGAGATAAGTGATACCTCATTGTAGTTTTGATTTGCATTTTCCTGGTGATAAGAGATGTTGAGCATTTTTTCATATGTTTCTTGGTCATTTGTCCATCTTCTTTTGAAAAGTTTCTGTTCATGTTCTTTGCCTACTTTTTGATAGGATCATTTGATTTTTTCTTGCTGATTTTCCTCAGCTCTATGTAGGTTCTATTATCAGCCCTTTATCAGATATGTAACATGGAAATATTTTCTCCCATTCTGTAGGTTATCTATTTGCTCTCATGATAGTTTCCTTGGCTGTGAAGAAGCTTTTTAATTTGATCAGGTCTTATTTATTTACTTTTGTTGTTTCTCTGATTGCCTTTGAGGTCTTCTTCATAAATTCTTTCCCTAGGCCAATGTCTATGAGAGCTTTTCAAACATTTTCTTCTGTAATTCTTATAGTTTCATGCCTTAGTTTGAAATATATTATTCATCGTGAGTTGACTTTTGTGATAGGTGAAAGGTGTGGATCTTGTTTCCATCTTCTACATGTGGCTATCCAATTTTCCCAGAAACATTTATTGAATAAGGATTCTTTTCCCCAGTGTACTTTATTTTCTTCTTTGTCAAAGATCAGATGGCTATATGAGGATGGTTTTATATCTGGGTTCTCAGTATTGTTCCATTGATCTCTGTCTCAGTTCTTGTGCCAGTACCATGCTGTTTTCCTTACTACAGCCTTGTAGTATAGCCTAAAGTCTAGTAAATTGATGGCTCCCAATGTGTCCTTTTTGCTTAAGATTCCCTTTGTTAAATGGGGTCTTCTCTGGTTCCGTACATAGTTTAGAGTTATTGTTCCTAGGTCTACGAAAATTATATTGATATTTTAATAAGGATTGCATTGAATCTGCAGATCACTTTGAGTAGTACAGACATTTTAAAAACGTCAATTGTACCAATCCATGAGCATGGTAAGGTTTTCCATCTGTTTGCATCCTCTGCTATTTCCTTCCTCAGTGTTTCTTAGTTCTCCCTGTAGAGGTCTTTCACCTCTTTAGTTAAGTATATTCCTAGGTATTTTATTTTCCTTGTTGCTATTGTGAAGGGAATTGAATCTTTGATTAGCTTTTCAGTTTGACTATTGTTGGCATATATGAATGCTACTGATTTGTGTACATTGATTTTGTAACTGGTGCCTATCCTGCAGAAATTATTCCACAACATCTAGACAGAATGAATGTTCCCCAACACTGAAGTCAACATCACCCTGATACCAAAACTGGGAAAGAATTTGACAAAAAAGAAAACTACAGTCCAATAACCCTTATGAATATCGATGCAAAAATTCTCAATAAAATCCTAGAAAACCAAATTTAGGTGCTTATGAAAAAATTAATCCATTACAACCATGTGGGCTTCATCTGAGAGATGCAGGGCTTCAACATTTGAAAATCTATAAATGTAATTCACCACATAAATTAGAAGTAAAAACAAAGACCATATGTTCCTCTCAATAGATGCAGAAAATGCATTCGACAAAATTCAGCACCTTTTAATGATAAGAATACTTAATTAAATAGTCATAGACGAGACTTACCAAAAAATAATAGAAGTCATATATAATGAACCCATAACTGAAATTATACTGAGCAGGGAAAAATTGAAAGCATTCCTGCTTAGAACTGGAACCAGACAAGGTTCACTCTATTACCATTTCTATTCAACATAGTGTTAGAAGTCCTATCCAGAGAAATCAGACAAGAGAAGGAAATCAAGGGCATCCAAATGGGGGCAGAAGACATCAAACTATCAGTCTTTACTGACAATATGGTCTTATATCTAGAAAACCCAAAGATTCTTCTGTGAGACTACTGGAATTGATAATCAAATTCAGCAAAGTCTCAGCTTACATTTTATTTTAATTCAATCTTTTATTTTTAGATAATTGTGGATTCACATGTAATCTTAAGAAATAATGCAGAGACATTCAGTGTACCCTCCACGATTTTACCTCAATATCCTGCAAAACTATAGTACATGTTGCCAAACTATATAGTATTATACCTTGCAAAGTCATAGTACAATATCACAACTAGGATGTTGAAGTTGATACAGTCAAGATGTAGCACAATTCTGTTACAACAGAGATCCTTTGTGTTATTTTTTAAAGCCATGCCGACCTTCCTTCAAACTTCATCTCTAACGCTGAGTACCACTAATCTGTTCCCTATTTCTATAATTTTGGTACTTTGAGATTGTTATATAAATATAATTACACAGTATATAACCTTTTGGAATTGGCTTTTTTCACTCATCATAATTCTCTGGATACTCATCTAAGTTGTGTGTAGCATTATGTTTTTTACTGTATGTATTTAATGTGTACAAGATGATGTTTTGATATACACATGCATAGTAAAATGATTACTATAGTTAAGCTAATTAGCATATCTGTCTCTTCACATGATTACTATATTTTTGATGTGAGAGCACCTGAAATCTACTTTTTCGCAAAAATCTCATGTCTAGTGCAATATTATTAACTATATTCATGTTGTAGCTTAGATCTCTAGACCTATTAATCCTAAATAACTGCAACTTTGTACCTGTTTACCAACATCTCCCCATTTCCTCCACCTCCCTGACCCTGGTAACCACTGTTATATTCTCTGTTTCTATGTATTTGACATTTTAATTGAAAGACAAATTACATTTATTTTGCAGGCAAAATTAGGCAATTATAAATATTCAGGCCTCAATATCTTTGTTTTTCAGAATTTCCTCATTATAAACCAAATCTTAAAATGTAAAGTTCACACATTCATTATGTATATGTGTCTAATCCATGCTTCTGGTCTATTTCTGTGTGGCACTTATTCCAGGACTATAAACTCTTCAAGGACATGGACCATGCTGTGCTTACCCATCAGTATTGATTTTCTGTTGTGGACTGCACTTACCACATAATCAAGGAACTACAAAAATAATCAGAGGGCTTGAAAAGTGGCAAGTTGTGTTTTCTATCGTTGTTGACACTCAGAAAAAGAGTCTTTTAAGGGTCATTTATCATGTGTTTTTTTTTCATTTAGACTTTAAAAGTAGATCCAGAGGTCCTAGTATGATGTATGAATTAAATAAAACAAGAGATAAAAATGCAGACACCAGTACCCTACTCTTTTAAATTCAATAAATATGTTTTGTTGAAATATTGTTGACAAATTACAGGCAATACAGATCTTTCAAATTCAATAAATTCACTAATTATTTCCTCTGCCTTTAATAGAGACACCATGCCTCAATTAGCAATGAGACATATGAAAATTTGGGTTAGCTTCTTAGAATACTATGTGAAAGGAAATAATCATGTAGAGTTAAAATGGTTTTAGTATGTTCAAAGTCAATATTTTATGGTGAATTTTCAGGAAAATATTGCATCATGGTATAGCGTAACAAATAGGAGATTTAAAATCAACAAATACTTGGATTTGAATCCCATATCTACAGATATGCTTACTCATTTTCTGACATTGGAAGACACCCCCAAGCCTCATTTTTACATATATAAGATGGGCTATTATTAATATTTATCCTAGTCTAGCATTAGCTCCATTTTTCTGTTCCCCTTTGAAGCAAAACTTCTTCAAAGAGTTGCCTAGATTTTCTCTCTTCACTTCGTTATCTCTCATTGCCTCTCAGCACACTCTGACAGGTTTCTATTTTCATCATTCTAGTGAAATTTATCTTGTCAAGTTCATCAGTGATGTCAAAATTTCAGCTTGGCCATGTTAGTCTGTCTAGAGCATCAGTAGGGCAAGGTCTACTTAATGGTCTTCTGTTTACTTGAGAAACTGAGTAGCCTCTTGGAAAAGAACTTTTGTACTAGAAGGAGAGTTGGAGTTTTCACACTTATTCCAGTGCCAGTTTGGAAAAGTAAAAGAGCAGATTGAGGAAGGATTCTAACAACATCATGATGTCTATCACTCAGATTATCCTCAAGCCTAAGTCTCAAATACCTGAGTGCTGGAATGTGAGACTCTTCATAATATGTGAGAAAAATAATATAGATTTTTAAAAAACCTGTGCAACTCAAGTCTATGTATGATATGAAGAACACAAATTTGTACTGTTTTGGAGTATAACATCCAAGTGCTGGAGTTTAGCACCTACATTGGTAAGATGGAGAAACTTCCCCCTTTGAGTTGACTTTGGAGTATAGCATATTGCAGATACTCAATCATGGAGCATTTGCAACAGTGTGAATCAGAACCAGGCCAGTCTTTATCTGGAATGCAAATAAGATATCACTTCTAAGTGCTCTGTCATTAATTTTGTATCTTCAAGGTAGCCTTGTGTTTGTGACATGATGGTAGCGTTCCGGCCATTTCAGTTCCAGATGAAACTGTAGCAGCTGGAGCAGGAAAAGACAGAGAAAATAACAGACGTTATATGGTAACTAAGAGGACATTTATAAGCACATAAAAGACACATCCCTTGACATTTTCTAGAACTCCTTTTAAGTAATTTTAGAAGAATCAAAGATGACATTGGCTATGTTTTTAATTAAAAATGAGATCTGAACTGCTTATCCTGACTTCCAAGGCTCTGCATATTCTAGCTAGTACTACCTATTCAACCTCATCTCATACCACACTCTTCCTCACATATAACATTCCTTTCACATTGCCTTTCTTTCTGTTCCTTAACCACATTAAGCTTGTTTGAACCCCGTGGCCTTGAACTCTCTGTTTATATGCCTGGAATGCCCTTCTGACCATGTCCTTGTCATTCAAGTTTCAAGTTTCAGCTTGAATTCCACCTCTACAGAAAGCCCTAAACTAAGCATCCTATCTAAAGCACCATCATTCTTACTCTCTCATCCTATAGTTAATTTCTATTATTGATTTAGGCTTTATTTTCTCCAGAAAACTTTTTATTATATGAAATATTTAAGAAAATTTTTACCTGCTTATTGTTTGCTCCCCTTCCAATTAATGTAAGCTTCATAAAGGCAGGAGGAGCCTTTCCTGACTTGCTCAAGACAAGTTAACCAGCATTTAAACAGTGTTTGGGAAAGAGTAGGTGCTCAATAAAGGCTTGAAGAATAATTACTGATAGTTAATGGTTAATTGTTTTATAGTCATTTAGTATATGATGTAATATAGAATATGTGAAACATATTATTTTATGTATGACTCAATTATAGATTGTATACATACATAATTATAAACTTTATGATGTTATGATTTATATTTATAATTAATATGGTTGAATAATAATTAATGCTAAATGAATGGGAGTGAGAGTTCATGGTATATCTATGAATGCCACACTGGTGTGGGTGCCTTTGGCCTCACAGTTTATAACACAGAGCACTATCTGGCTTCTACCTACCTTTCCAGCCAGACTGAACAACTGGCTCTTCTACCATGCCTCCTCAGGTCTTTCTCATATGCTGTCCCTCTTCATGGAACAATCTCCCTTCCCTGTCTCCATACCAACTCTGATAAATTTGTATTCACCTTTCAGCTTGAAGGTTAGATGTCATATTTTTGGGAAATGAGTTACACATAAAGAGAAAGACTTCCTGAATGTGTGTTGCACAGATACAGAGCTTGATTGGAAGCACAGTCTTCCTTAGTAGGAACTTGTTATGACTCTCATACTTGTGGCAATGTCACTTTTTTGTTTACTGTATCTATGTCCACTCAAATTTTCAAGGACATTGTTATCTTTTTATCTGACCTAGATTATGTTACAAAATCCCATGTGGACCTCTCTTCTTGTGGTATCTTAGATTTATTGTCCAGATGTGAGAACAGAAGGATTTTCCCCAAACACAAAAATGACTGATATTGTTGCTGTTAATGGCTTTACTTTCTCTTTAATCTCTGTGTTTCCCACTTGTCTTTACATCTGCACAGAGGTAGTCCACTCTCCTTTTAATGGAAAGAGAAGAGATTATTTATCTGCCCTCTGGAGGGACCTCTGCCTTCTCTGTTAGTTGTAGTTCCAGAAGATCCATCTGGAAATTTGAAACATATCTCTTTATGTTTTATTTCCTGGTTTCCTTCATACAGTGAAGGGAGAGATCAAAGGACACTTTGGCCCAGGAACTGCAACTATGGCTTAGGGTTCGATGGATCTGCCTTCTTTTAACTCTTTCATTTCCCAGTATTATGACTGTATGTGAATAAACCCACTATTAATCCTTGGAGCTAGGCAAATTAGTAGAATAGCCTTCGATGCAGTAAAAGCCTGATGTGCAATAATGAGTTGATTGGCCATGACCTGAATTGTTCCACTGGGCCTAATGACACACCAAGAATGCTTCCTTGAGGGGCATAATAATTTTCAGAGACTCTAAAATGTCCAGGCAGTTTTTGGACACCCACTGATAATATTCAGTATACTGAGGATGGTGATAACAATGATGATAACCATGAAAATGTTGATAATTAATATTTATTGCTCACTAAAATGTAAGCTCCATGAAAGCAAGGATTTTTGACCGCATGGTTCAGTTATGTACCCCAAATACCTGAAACAACGTCCAGTACATATTAAATATTCAGTAAATTTTGTATTTTTATATTTAATGAGTATAACAGGATTGACATATGTATTTATAGCAAAATGTCTATAATAGCCAAGCAAATTAAACATATTAGTCATCTTATATAGTTATCTTTTGTGTGTGTGTGTGGTAAAAACACCTAAAATCTACTCATTTAACAAAAAAGCCAAGTTCAATACATATTATCAACTATAGTCTTCATGTTGTATATTAGATTTCTAGGCTTGTTTATCCTATATATTTGCAACTTCGTATGCTTTGATTTACATCTCTCCTTCCCCACTGCCCACCCCTGCCCCTGGTAATCACTGTTTCAATCTTTCACTGTCTGGCTTATTTCATTTATCATAATGCCCTTCAGGTTCATTTATGTCATTTCAAATGAATGGCAGGATTTACTTTTTTATTAAATCTGAATAATATTCATATATATCTCACAATTTATTCATGCTCTAACAGACACATCAGTTGATTTCATATCTTGACTACTGTGAATAATGCTGCAATAAAAGGGGAGTTTATATATCTTCATAATGTGGTGATTTCAATTCCTTTGGGAATATACCCAGAAAAAGGATTGCTGGGTCATTTGCTAGTTCTATTTTTTATTTCTTTAGGGGCCTCCATATTGTTTTTCATAATGGCTGCACTAACCCCTACATCCCCACCAACAGTGGACAATGGTATATTTTTGTCCACACATCCTTGCCAACACTTGTTATCTCTTGTCCTTTGATAATAGGAACCTTAACAAGTGTGAAGTGATATCTCATTGTGAGTTTAACTTGCCTTTCCCTGATGATTAGTGATATTGAGCATCTTTACATGTAACTTTTGGCCATTTTTAGATTTTCTTTGAAGAAATATCCTCTCAGGTACTTTGCCCATTTTTTAATTGGATTGCTTTTCTGCTATTGAGTTGAGTTTTTTATATATATAATATATATATAAAATTCATTCTTTTATATTATCATCATATATATATATTTTCATCATATATACATATATATAGGATGTTAGCCACTAATCAAATATATTGTTTGCATTTATTCCCAATCTGTAATCTACCTTTTCATTTTGTTGTTTCCTTTTTTATGCAGAAGTTTTTTAGTTTGTTGTAATCCCATTTATTTATTTTTGCTTTTTTAGCTGGAATTTTTAGTGTGATATCCAAAAAATTATTGCCAAGGCCATTGTCAAAGTTTTTTCCCCTATGTTTTCTTCTTGGAGTTTTATGATTTCAGGTCTTACATTTAGATCTTTTATTCATCTTGATTTGACTTTTGCATATTTTATAAGATAGAGGTCCAAATTTATTCTTTTACATGTGGAAATTCAGTTTTCTCAGCACCATTTATTGAAGATACTATCCTTTCTCCATTGTGTTTTCTTAGTTGCCTTGTTGAAAGTTAGTTGGCCATATGTTTAGGTGTCTTTCTGGACTGTATTATATTCCATTTGTCTACGTGTCTGTTTTTATGCTAGTAAACTACAATTTTGATTACCATAGCTTTGTAATAAAATTTGAAATTAGAAAATGTAATGCTTCTAACTTTGTTTCTCTTTCTCAGAATTGCTATGACTATTTGGGGTTCTTAGTGGTCTCACAAGAATTTTAGAAGTGTTTTTTTTTTAACTTTTGTAAAGGACACCATTGGAATTTTGATAGAGATTGTGTTGAATCTGTATATTGCTTTGGCTAATATGGACATTTTAATAATATTGATTCTTCCTATCCATGAACAAAAGATATGTTTTCATTTATTTGTGTCATTTCCATTTATTTTATCAATATTTTATAGTTTTCAGTGTACAGGTTGTTATACCTCCTTGTTTAGATTTATTGCTAAGCATTCTTTTTGATAACATCATAAATGGGATTGTTTTCTTGATTTATTATTATCAGCAAATATTTTTGTATGAACAGGTGGGCATTTACTATTTATGAAGCCCTGTGCTAAATGCCTTACAAACATTTCTTATTTTAATCTACAATAGAACCTCTTGAAATGTTATTTATTTCCTCTTTTTACAGATAGGGAAACTACAGCTTAAAGATGTAAAGTAGTTTTTTGAAGATCTTAGAGCTAAGAAGTGATGAAATGGAATAGAACCAGGCAATTGAACTTCACACTTTATACCCTTAAACTATCATATTCTACTATAGTTTTTTGGAGATTGTTTCATATATTTTGCATCAATAAAAATGTAAATTACATCTATAATTCATAAAAACATTTTAGTTTTAGCTTAAAATGCATATGTGTCATTATGTATTCTGCAAACTATGAAATTCATATTCACTAGGAAAGGGAAGTAACCTTGGGGACAAGTGCAGGAAAAACTTTATAATCTCTTTTCAGGTTAAATTGGCTGCCTCTGTAGAGGATAAAATATCTTTCTCAGGAAATTCAAATACCTTCAGAATGCTTTGTGTGCACATTGCCTATGAGAGCAGTTTGAATTGTGTTTCTAGTGACCAGCTAAAAGGAATATATTGCATTAATAATTAGTTCATAGTATAAAGGTGTAGTAATGCCTTTTCAGTTAAATATCTATGTATTTTATGGTTTTAGAGTTGATTATTTTTCAATGTGTACGTTGTCTGATACCTTAGACTATTAATCATTATGCTTAATCAGTGGATTGTTTAGATGACTAGTCTATACGTAATTTTCACCACTGGGGAAGGCGCTGTAGTGTAATAATTGAAAGAATAGGTTTAGAAACCAAAATACGAATCCTCTTTCTGTCCCTTACTACTTGACTGTGGACAAGTCATTTCACCTACCTGATGTTCAAGTTTCTTATTTGCACAATGAATAAAAGCCATACTATCTATTGCTCAAAGTTGTAAGGTTAAAATGAAACAAACAATAGAAACCACTTGAAATACACACACACACACACACACACACACACACACACACACACACACACACACATATATATCAATAAACAGTCCCTGTAACATTTTTCTCTCCAAATTCCAATGTCAAGAGCTCCTGACATGGTGCATTTAAATTCATTCTCTTGGTCTTCTTTTTTTATTTCAGAATACTATGAAGGGCACAAATGTTTTAAAAGCAAATGAGCAGCAGCATAGTAAAAAAGTACCTTAGCTCTTGAGTCAGAAGAACAGGATTCAAGTCTTGGCTCCACAATCTTAATAATTCTGTGATTTTTGAACCTTGAAAGCCAGATCCGATTATTTTAACATTTACATTTTCCTTACTAAAGCACAAATGGCATGTTTGAACATATGGTTTAATTTTTAAGGTCTTTTAATGTTTATTTATTCAACATGCCTCATGGAGGGGCTAAATATTTTGTGGAACTTGAACTCCGCATTTGGTGGTTGTGTCTGATGACACCTCTCTTGGAATTGCTGAGAAAGAGTGTTTTCTTGTAGGATACACATTTCAAGAGAATTGTATAAATAAATACTATCTTAGTTATCTCCTTTTTCTCTCTAAGATATTTAGTTTAGTCAGGTGGAAAATCTATATAGACGTGTGTATTTATTAAGAAAGTTATAAGACTAACAGGGTGTCAATCTATTTTATGCTCAACTATTTATTATAGCAAATGTGGTAATTAACTGCATTCAGAACGCATGTCAGGAAATATAATCTTAAAATCATTTGTATTCAATATTCACCAGAAAATTGGGTGAAAGAAACAATATTTGAGGAGAATTGTTTTGAGGATATATATCCCATCCATTACTCATGACATACTATAAAATGTACCATGATTAAATGAAACCAGCAAAGAAATATTTACCTGGGTCATTTTGTCTGAACTGTGCACAGAACTGTTTTTACTAAGCTTCCCTTTGGGAATTTCATTTTATCGGTGGGGAACCAAAGAAACAATACGATAAAATTCCTTGTTTCATGTATGGTGAGAATGTTCATTACATTACAAGTTATCATCTGTGGAAAGACCCTTGAAAGAAATTATTATCTGATCTCAGTACCAAGTACTGTTGTATTATTAAACAATTAACCTGGGTACTCTGAACTTTAAGAATGGCCAAAGTTTCTTCTTTACATTGACTTAGAACTTATATGGGTTATATTACACACACACACAGACACACATGAACACCTGAAAATACAGCCTTCATGAGGGCAGGAACTTAGCCTAAATCCTTTGAGACAGTACACTCAGCACCTAGAAAAAGTTTTTTTTTTCTTTGCAGTTTTTTTTTATTATTATTTCAAAATATTATGGTGGTACAAATGTTTTTGGTCACATGGATTGCTTTTGTAATGGTTGAGTCAGAGCTATAAGTGTGCCTGTCACCCAGATAGTGTTCCTTGTACCTATTAGGTAGGTTTTTGTCCTCTTCCTCCTCGGCCCTGCCTTTCTGCTTGATTTCCACTAAGTTTTACTTCCCTCTGCGCTCATGCGTGCTCATCAGTTCTGATTTAATGCCGAGTGCATGTGGGAGAACAGTGTTTGGAACGGAATAGACTCTCTCAATAAATTCTTAATGAAATAATTAATGATTTATGGTTCCCATACACAGAGTTTCTGATTCTTCAGCTGCCTAGTTTTGTAGGTATTCTGGTTTGGAGACCCATCTATAATTACTAGAAATGCATTTAGCAGAAAGAGAAGAGGCCCTGGAATGAGACACACCTCGATTCAAATTTGGGCCCTGTTACTTGTAAGTCTGTACAAGTTATCTATCCTCCATGAGACTGAGTTTATACATCTGTAAAGTTAAGGTGAGTGTTATATCTACCTCAAAGGATTCCTGTGAAGTGCGAATGAGATGAGATATACAAAAGACCAAACCCAGTTCCTTGGGTTCACAGACTTGGTGCTCAGCAGATATTATAACAGTTTATTTTCCTTTTAAAAATAGATAATAATTCTCTATCTTTTTACCCTCTTCTTTTTTCTATCAACAACATACTGGGTGGACTTTTTTCTATAGGCAGGTTCATTGATTTGAGAATATAATGAAAGTAATCGTATTGGAGTTTTCATTAACCTCTGTTTACATTAAATGCTTAAAAGTAGATTGCAGATACCTGTAAATAGCTCTTGATAGGTAAGAAGTTAATTTTTTTTGATTGTCTTTCACTAATTGTGTATAACAATTTATTCAAACTTTGAAACCTTTTTAAAAATTATGCTTTACCCCAGTTATAAATAACAGCAGAAAATTAAAGGCTACACTATTGTATTCTGAGTTGCCGTATTTCTTTTTTTTTAATATTTCAGAGTAAATTTAATCAGGAAGAGTTACCGTATTTCTTAAAAGACAATTGGTTTTCTTCACACATTTCTAGAATTCCAAATGATAAAAAATTTTTAATTGGGTTCTGAATTACATTCAAACACTATTTCTTATTTTTTAACTTTTAAAATTTCAGATCCAAAAGTGGTTGATTAGCCTGAAAAAATAGTGTTTAATTTTTATTTTTTATTTTTTTTTATTTAACCATATTATGTGGGTACAGATGATTAGGTTACATATGATGCCCTTGCCCAATACCTTAAGGACATACAAGTAGAACTACCATTCGATCCAGCAATCCCATTACTGGGCATCTACCCAAAAGAACAAATGATACTTTGTAAGAAAGACACTTGCACCCAAATGTTTATAGCAGCACAATTCACAATTTCAAAGATGTGGAAACAGCCCAGGTGTCCATCAACACATGAGTGGATTAATAAACTGTGATATATGTATACCATGGAGTACTATTGAGCTTTAAGAAACAATGATGATATAGCACCTCTTGTATACTCTTGGATAGAGCTGGAACACATTCTACTAAGTGAAATATCCCAAGAGTGGAAAGACAAGCACCACATGTACTCACCATCAAATTGGTATTAACTAATCAACATATAAGTGCACATATAAGAGAAACATATATTGGATGTCGGGTAGGGGGAAGGAGTAGGGGGAAGGAGGGGACGGGTATATGCATACACAAAGAGTGCAATGTGCACCATCCCAGGGATGGACACATTTGAAGAAGTTAATTTAAAAAACATCTCTCTAGTGAGCTCATCAAGATGTTGTCTAAGTAATAACAATGTTTGTTTACATCAACTACATTATCTGGAAGATGTCTGTAGGTTGAATGGGTTGAGTTAATGGGATGGAGTAAGTGGAAGCTCTGTGCCACTTTGGTAAAAGATTTTTAGATTCATTTAAAATACTTTAAAAAGTAAAATTTGGTGATTTTCTGTTTAGAAATATCTAATTCCTTCCTAGAGGATTCACTGTCATAATTTTCAGAGGCATCTCTTATGAGTTGAATTGTGCCCCCCAACCAAGTTCAGATGTTGAAATTCTACCTTCTAATACCTTAGCATGTGACCTTATTGGAGATAGGGTTTTCATAGAGGTAATCAATTCAAAGCGAGGTCAGGAGGGTATGCCCTCATCTTATATGACTGACATCCTTTTAAAAAGGAGAAATTAGGAAACGGTCATGTATACAGAATTTTATGTGAACATAAAGACATTATCTGCATTTCAAGGAGAGAAACCTGAGACAGATCCTTGTATCCCACCCCTCAGAGCATATCAATTCTGTCAACACTTTAATTTTGGACGTCTAGCCTTCAGAGCTGTGGCACAATAAATTTCTGTGGTACTTTGTTATGACATCTCTAGAAAACTAATACAATATATTAATATTTGCTTCCTATTTTCCCTGTGGTATTATTTGTATTTTCCAGAAATGTGCAAGGACTTCTAGATTGATTTTAAGTGATTTTTGTTTTCAAAAAATCTCCCTTTCGCTTTAGTGGCTTTTGTCACCACTCCAGATTATCATGTCTATAGTGGATACTGTTGGTAACCCAACCACATTGCTTTTTATGGCCAGTGAACCCATCCTTTATCTGTTTTGGGTATTGTCTGAAGATAACTCACAGGTGCCCCCTTCTCCAGGGTATTGCCTACAGCTAACTGGGAGACATCATGCTCTAGAAGAGGTTACACAACACTTGTCCCTAGGACTGAAAGCAGATTTCAGCCAGTGATTGACTGACACAGATACAAAAGGTTGCCCCCCTTTCCTTAAGGTGGGACCAACTTTCATGGAATCTGTGCTCCAGAGCTTCTGCATGTTGGCAGATGGGAGCCACTCTCTAGCAGAGACCACATCCTGGCTGAGGTTCCTTCTACCTTTCTCACCATGCTTCCTTCCCTTCCATTCTCCTGAGAGGATCCCTCTCCCCAATAAATCACTTGAACAAGATAGTCACTTCAGGCTCTGATTCTTGGGAACTTGACCTCAGACACAACATCTATTCCAAATATTTCTGATATTTTCTGAGTGGTCTTTGCAATCTCTACCAGGTTTCTAGGTTGTCGTGTTTTGTGAGTTAGTTTTTCTTTGAGAAATATGAAATCATTTAGAGTAAACTATGAGGAATAAGATGTGTAAGAAACTTAATGATGCTGTTGCTTTAGTGTTAACAGGAAAAAATGTTCACAATAAAACAGTAAGTCTGATTTTTGAAATTGATATTAAACTGGGAAGTGTAGCTTCCTACTTAAATGCAAAATCCTAATATGTGTTGACAACCAAGTCTTGTTACTTGTTTCACCTTCTGTCTCCATTAATTCATAACTATTAACTTATAATTTCTAAAGACATTTGTAAATGCTTACAGAATGATATTGTAATTGGATATTATAGTCTTCTTTCCTTCCATGTTAAGGGGAAATGCAGTATGTAGGAAGGTGAGTGACAGCCCAATAATATACATCTGGAAAAGAGCTCTGTCCATGTGAATAGGGCTCAAACTTATCACTTTTCTTTATACACTTTTAAAGATCTTCCAACCATTAAACTTCAAAACATTTCCAAGATAAGCAATTGCCCTCTTTAAGCATGGTTGATAGTTTTCAAATAACTTGCAATGACTGAAAATAGAGGTGAAATAAACAATATTTATTTTTAGTCATGTTTTAAGGTATTTGACAAGAGAAATATGCATGTTTTGCTTGTACCTTTGTAATCCTTTTAATTGTTGCTACTATATGGAGTTCACTTGAGTACAAGTGTGATAGGTAAATTTCAAGGTGTCTTTCTAACCAACAAGCCATCATCTCCTCTTAGAGTTCCCACGTGATATAGTGTTATGGACCCTCTGCCAATGGATTTGCACCATGAGAGCCTTACCTTCAGCTATTGCTGTTTAGACTAGGAAGAGCCACCTAACCCAAGCTAGACTAAGAAGATTATCCTCTGATTTTAAAATTTGGATAGATTTGGTGTGGTCTATTAAATGGAAGGGTTGTAAATAATTTGTGACTGATGCAATAATCATCTCTACTATGTAAACCAAGCTCCAGGGCTTCCTGGGCCTCATTGTATTCTGCTGTTGATTCCCATGAAATTCCTCTGAATCCTTATGCAGCAGGATACATCTGTTCCATAATTTGTTATGCTTTTGGGGGACAAAAAAGATTGCTATAAACTATACTTACACTTTCAGTGGGGAGTGAAAGATTTGAACTATACATAACAGAGGGTCCTGATCAGGAAAAATGAGAAGTGATAATGTCATACTTACATAAAGGGGTCACCCCACATTTTTTTCCTTAGCTGCTTTGGAATTTGTTTGCTATTTGTAACCTAAAATTCATAATTAATATGCAATGTTTCTTGAAAATAAATTTAAACCAACAGCAAAAGATTATGGCCATGGTAGTAACTACAAGATACATTAGTAATTTTAAGAAGTACAAAACATCAACAACATAATCACATTATACAGCATGCTTCATGATTAGCCAACCTGCTTTTTTTACTGAATACCTCTAGTACAGAATAGTTATAGATTTACAGGGCAGTCTATTCCATTTCTAGGCAACTTTAATTGGTAGAAAGTTCTTTGAGTCCTCTTTCTATTAAACTGTGTTCTGGTCTCTGTAACAATGTCTTTTTGATCTGCTCTGCCCTCAGGATCTATACACAAAAAGGATACTGTCTTGTTGACTTGATCATCCCTTCAGATTTTAGAAGCCAATTGTCTGTCCTCTGACATCATCTCTCCTCTAGTCTATATATCCTACATTACCCCCACTGCTGCTCATATCACAGAATTTCTGGATTTTTTACTATCCTAGACATAGTCATCTACTTGTACCTTCATATCTGTTTATAGGCCTATGCTTTCATATTCTTCATCACATTGGGAAGGAATTCTGAAATAAAGTGAATGTCCTATGCATGTCTGCAAGTTAATATGTAAAATCCCAGCTCTTAGTGCTGATGTTTCTTTGTGGGGGACAAGTTCACACGTTTTTCAAATGATTCATGGGTATGTACAAGATTTTGCTCATTTTCTAACATTCTCCTTAAATCCACACCACAAATGTGTGTCTACATTTTCATGCATATTTTGTCATACATCCAGATAATTACTGCACTCATTTCACACATGAAAATTGATGTGTCTTAAAATTAGCTAAGCTATTTGAAAATATAATCCTTTATGTTTACCCTCGTGGCAGTGAGAAATAATATACTGGATAATATCTTGATGAGAAGAAAAGAATCTCTAGATGACATTTCAGTTTCCCTTAAATTATTTCCCTAACTATAGGTATTCATTCTGAAAAATGACTGGGTTGCAATTCGTGTATCTTGTTTTCCCTCCAAGGGGAAATGAACAAATCAATATGTCTGTGTAACAGACACAATAGTGGAAACAATTGCCTTTTTTCTTTTTAATGAATGATGTCAATGTTGGTTCTCAAACTGATCCATCCAAAGTCTTTTATTTATAGAAATCACAGCACTTTTAATGAGGCCACAGTGTAAAATATTGCTCTGCAATCCAAACAGCAATTATACTGTTAAGTGACATTTTTTATCCCAAACGCTAAATAAAGGGCCCGTTGTTCGATTTGTTTCTAAAGCAAGAGATGAAAACCTTTTAGAGATGAAACACTGGTTTCATTTGTTGTTGTGACAAACAAATTATTTCTTGCATTGTTGGAGATCTAGACAGAAAATGCATTGAGTACAGGAAACGGATCTTTATTCTTTCTCTCTGTAGTAACTGGCACTGTGCATGATACAGACCAACTACACAAGTGATATTTGCTGGCAGGTGGATGGATGAATGAGTAAGTACTGTGTTTTTGCCTTTGATAGGAAGAGTAGACAATGCCCTGCATGTTTTAAGGGTTGGTGTGAGACTGGGGGTTATGGCATCTATTGAGAGTGAATCAAATGCCTAGCTAGCATCTGTTAAAAAGCAAATGGCCTGGGAGCTGTAACCAGTAAATCTTTATTGGGGCTACTAAAAGTCCTGCTGAAAGTGAACCTTTGTTGTCCTAAAAGAATAAGGATCAGCAGAGAGGGACCAGCACAGAGTAAAAGGACCATGGAGGGGTGAAAAGGGGGATGCTGTAGCTCATAGATTCTAAATATTTGCTAAAGAATGACTCTTGGTCCACACAAAGTCAAAATCATTCCTTGCTTAATTCAATTCTAGCAAATATGATGTAATGACATTCAATCAATCAAACAAAAAAACAAACAAACAGAAACTAGTCAAATCTAGTCAAGCACAGTGGAAAATATGCCAAGTCTGAGCAACAAAAGGTCCTAATTCTGATCTTGGTTCTTGTACTGTGTAATTGCTGAGAAATTACTTTTCCCACCTTCAGTCTCTGTTTCCTCATCTTTGATGGTGTGAATGGAGTTAGTTGATTTCCAAATATCCTGCCAACTCTGAAATGCTCTGAGTCTATATTGCTCATCTGTAGGACATGACCGACTAATCAATTGAATTGTTTTTTGATGTAGATACAGTCTAAGAGAAAGAGCAAGACATTGAAGAATCCAGTGACAGAGAAAACACAAAAATATGTTCACAGATATCATGAGAACACTTTCTGAGAAAGCTAAAATATCTTACTGTAACAAGATTTAAGATGAAATTCACACAGTTCCATATTTTCTTCATGTATGAATGATTCCAGAAAGCACTGAAAGTTGGACATGCCTTTGGATTCTTATTTGACGTATTATACAATTGAGAAAGATAATGGTTACTTGTGATTTCCAAGATCATAAATTAATAAGATGATCAAAATTAAATATCAAAGCAATAAAACACACTTTTATTTATATAACTATTATAAGTAAATTTAGATTATTTTTACTGTTCTGAATTAAGTATTCCTTTTCATTTTCTGTTAATTTGATTTTACCAGTTGGATAAACATGACCCTTGAGAAGGTTTCAGCTTATAATGAAATATTAACACCTCTGCTCTCACCCTTAGTGAAAAAAAATGTTTTAACTAGTATGACTAGTTAGCAGTAATTAACTATTTTTTCCCCACTGACTGGATTGATTGAAGTCTATGATTGTGGGTAGTGCTGCCTGTAGGTTTCTCTTCAAAGTAAAGTTTTCTTGGAATACATTTTATTTAACATAGTTAAGATTTTAAGAGACATTTATGTTAAGCATTGCAGGGTCTAGTGATGTCCCCTAGTACCTTTTAATTAAATGATTCAATTAGAAAATAAACAAACTTTGTGTTCTGATTTCAGAAGATACACTTATTCAGGGAATTTTGAAATTATTCTGGAAATGGTAGTGTGAAGGAGGTCCAGAAGAAAATAGCAAAATGATACTGCATCACAGAATCTTCCTCCCTCTTAAGAAACAAAACTAATAAAAAACAGCATTTATAAATACTTTAGGAAAAGCAGTATCAACTAAACAAAGAGTAGCTAAAACTTTAATCCATACATTTAAAAAAACTGATTGCCAAATAAATAAATTAAAGATTCATAGTTCAGGGTGGAGGACATGGCTTCTAAACCTGCTCTCAGTCTCCACTCCAGCCTTGTGAATCGGTCACAAAAATTATCAAAATTCTCCTGAATATTACAAAATTTGGAGAAAGGATTGGTGGGAGGAAGACATCCTTTCCATTTTTTTCATTAGAATATGGTAGAAATGGCTGCTGGGGAGAAAAAGACAAAATCAGCAAAATAAATACTAGAGCTGAGCAATAGAAATAGACACTGGGACTGTGCACTGACTGAATTAAAGGTATTACTAGAACCTCAAAATGGCTCCCTATGAGAGAATAGGATATATTTCACAACCATGTAATATGTTTTGAAGTGAGGTTCTATTCTATTCAACAATTAAAAATAATGATATTCTGTCATTTGCAGCAACATGGATGAACTGGAAGGATATTATGTTAAGTGAAATAAGCCAGGCACAGAAAGATAAATATCAAATGATCTCACTCATATATGAAATATAAAACGTTGTTCTCATAAAAGTAGATGGTCGTTACCAGAGAATGAGGGTTGGGGAGGAGGGATGGTGAGAGATTTGTCAATGGGTACAGAGCTAACTTAGGATAAATAAGTTCTAGTGTTCTATTGCATAGTAGGATGACTAGAGTTAATAATTTATTGTATATTTCAGAATACTTAGGAGAGAAGTATTTGAATGTTCACATCACAAAGAAATGATAAATGTTTAAGGTGATGGAAATGTTGATTACCCAGATTTGATCATTACACATTACACCCCATAAATAAGTACAATTATTATGTTCCAATCATAAATAAGAGTGGAGCTAGGATGTGAAAATCAAAGATTTTAATCAAGATGAGACAAACTTTTTTTAAGGGACAGGTCTCGCTATGTTTCCCAAACTAAACAAAAACTCTTGGGCTCAAGTGATTCTCCTGCCTCAACCTCTTGAGTAGCTGGGACTATAAACATGCACCACTATGCCACCTGTAGCCCCAGCTACTCAGGAGAATGAGAAATGGAAGACAATTTCTTGTAAGTATTTCATACTTTAGAAAACAATATCAAGAACCTATATCCAGTAAAAGAACAACTCAAATATTAGAAGACCATAATATATAACATTGTTGTTATAGAGGAAAGGCTTGAGGTAATCTCAGTGAATGCAGATGACAAAAGGAAAAGTCATCAGAGTGCAAAGAGATGAGCCAAAGGAAATGGAGGACAGAGACATATAGGAATTAAGTAGAAAAATATTTGAAGAAAAGTTCTCTGAAATAAGAAGATCATGCATTCAACAATGTTCTTTTAAAATATACCTATTAATTAAATGCAATATAACAGGCTTTATTCTAGAAGCTGAGGAATCATAGTAGTAACCAGGAGAACAAACTCCCTGCACTCACAAAGTTACAAAAACAGATAATATACAAGTAAACACAGAAATAATCTAATTTCAGATCTATATATTAATAATAAAACACACAGAGTGTTGCAGAAAATTTTTATACAGGTTGCTTGAAGATTTGGTCTAGTTCAGTTATTAAATTTCTAAGATAAAAATAATTCTTTAGGCATCCAGGCTAGAAAAGCAAATCACCTACAAGGAGAAAAAATCTGGATATCTTTCTGTGTTTTTCAACATGACTTTAAAGACCAAAATATCATGAAGATATACCTTTAAATTTTCAAGAAAAGAAGGTGAGAGTCAAGAATATAATATCAAAAAAAGATGTCATTCAAATATCAGAGCAACAGGCAGACATTCTTAAAAGCTGAAACAACTAAAAGAATACAGTATCCAAAAGCCCTTCTTTAAAACAAACAAGCAAACAAAATTTGTGTTTGATGAAGAAATTCATAGCTAATTAAGACATTAATCAAAATAAAGACCTTAGAAATGGAGAAGCTGGGGAGGGTCACTGATGAAATTTACATCTACTGAAACATATAACTAACAGTAAATGTGGAAATTATAGTCACCAGATAGAATTATGTATTAGAAACTTTGACAATGTAAAGTTAATGACATAATTCACAAAACTTGGGGAGTGGGGAGCTAGGGATATGGTAGAAAATGTGCAAGAGCTAATGCCCTCATCTTTCATAGTGAGCAATTCATATTATACCAAAAGGAAACATTTAATTAAAAGTAATAATGAATCTAATTTCTTCATTTTGTCATCTAATTTTATTACTCGTAGAGGCATATTTTAAGAAATACTATCTCTTGTGGTAAAAACGCATATATCTAAAGTGAAACATTTCCTAAAGTTTCTTTACCTTTTCCTAAATTCAAGTAAAATTGTACTTATATTTATAAAATAAAATAAAATGCTATCAAATTAAGTGAATATGTATATAGATTGTGTGTATATGTGTGTATATATAATTTTATTTGTCCCTGTATTGATATTTCTGTGGAAATTAGTCTTCACATTTGTAAGTGATGTATTTTAGTTCTAACATCACTATAAGTTCACAGAATTCACCAGTATCTTATTTAGTCTGAGTTGACCCTTAAAAAAAAAGAGCACGAGAGAAGGGCTTTCATGCAGGCAGTTTATTTGGGGATGGGACGATCCCAGGAAACAAGAATAGGAGTCCAGGGAGGGTGAAATGGAGAGGAGAGAAAATTGATACAGGCATATGATGTTGAGTTGTTTATAGCTGTGGACAAATGGGGCTTCATCCCTTGAGCATCTTCTGTTGTTGTGTAGAACACACAATAAAATTTTTCACCCAAAGGACAGAAAAAGGAGGATTTATCCACCACCAGTTTCAACTCTGCACTGGCCAAGAATTATCCCACAGGTAAGATTGGTATATAAGATACAGGACCCCTAGTTAAATTTGAATTTTAGATAAAAAATATTTTTTTTTGCAATTTATCAAGAAATATTCTATGGGACATACAAAAAAGATTTTCATGGTTTATCTGAAATTCAAATTTAACTGGACATTGTGTATTTTTCTTAGTGAAATCTAGCCACTCTACTCATGAGATGTTAGCACTTTCATACTTCTGGTTGTACATGTGAGTGCAGATGTCTTATACAGTAGCATCAAAGAAAGACCACTGGAGAAAGTAAGAGGAACACAGTTCAAGTTCAAGTGCAGCTGAGATGCGATGCAGTCTGTTTTTATATACCTGTACACACTGACTGCTTCAGCAGCAGTGAAAGTTTGAGTAAAGAAGAAGTGACATAGAGCAACAAAACGTGTAGGGATTAGACAAAATGATCAATGTGGATGTATTTTATAATCTATATATCATGAAAGAAAATATGAGATGATATTATCATTATCATTGGCTTGCTTTAAAATTTGGTTGTTTCGATAGAGATCAGATTATTCAAATTACAGGTTATCTATAAGTAAGTACAAGCTAATTGTATTAAGAAAGAATAAAAACAGAATGTTGCTTTTGGCTTTCAGATAGAAGCTTTCAGCATATTCACTTATTCAAAATATTTTTCATGTATAATTGATTTGACTATTTGGTATGAATTGATTTGCTCTCATAAAGCATTCTATTTTTCTGTTTAGCAAGAAGTTACTCTAGTTTGGTAAGAGTACTTTTTACTTCAAATTGTATGGTTATGAAGAGGACTCACAGTGTGTCTAGAATTCTGGAGTAGCTCAGTAAATGGTAAAGTTTCTTCCTTGTAACTATTTTGTTTTTCATTGTTGGCTCTCCACCCTCTGATAAGCACTTTTTCCATTGTGCTAACTTAATAACACTTTATTCAGTCTCGGAGAGAATAAATTATTGCCTTTTTTCTAGAAATACACAGCCATCACTGTACAGTCAATTTTCAGGGTAACCCTCAAATTATCTCTGAACTCACTGCATTCTGCTGCTGCATCCATTATTTTCTCAAAGTATATGACTTACTAATTTCTGCAGAAGAATGCCTTTATTGTCTGGCCTAGGAAGTCATTATGTCAGAAGAGCTGTCATTTCCTTATTTTCTTCCTCCTTAGCAAGGTTTATGCATGGTTCTTATAGAGATTCCCACCGCCAGTCCTCCAGTGCTTTATCTCTTCTACGGAAATGTGGCTTTTTGTCATCACGATCTAAAAACTTTTCCTTGTCTACTACTTGCAAGTACCTATGCTAAATTTTGGAGTACAAGGGGCATCGGATAGTAAGAACATATCTTTCTTATTAACCAAGAAATTATTCTCAGTAGTCAACCTGAATCAGGTATAAATTCATTATGTGTATTTAAAATTCAAATCTAATTTCATGGATAACTTAGAAAATATTCACTATAGTAGCTTAAAAAATTCCAATTATTACAGAGCATCTGTCCTGAGCCAATAGACTTTGCAATGTACATACTGCCACTTAAATGTCTTTTATAGATGCTATTACACATTTTGGCATTGATTGTTATTTAATCATCAGTAAATTATGCCCCCCAAAAGTAATTTGTTTTAGTGAGAAAGCATTGGGCTTTGGTGCAATAATTATAGTATTTCATCATAAGGAATCTATTTGATACAATTTTTAAACCAGTATGTCCATTATTTATGTTAGCTTATTAGCATATCCTATGAACTTGGTTTCAGTGATAAAATTAGAGCTATGTTGTAACTAGATGAGTGTAAGACCATAATAGAAGGCCCACGTGTAACCATATTCTACATTCCTTAGCATATTGCAATTCATTAATGCCCACTAATACATGGATTTTCTTGAAATTAATGGACAGTTATTGTGTAATGGCACATTTTATAAATCACTATAGTATAAACTAAATTAGCACTTTAAAATAGCTCAAAAGATATTTGAACTCCAAATGCATAATGCCAGCATGACTCCAGCCAAGAAACACAACAGGCTGAAATATGGCTGCTCTCCTGGTGCTGCACAATATTAACATAGACTTCTAGGGGCATGTCTTGTCTGTATTCCTTACCTTCGCCCCCTACCTTGCCGTTGGACAGAATCATTAATTCAAAAGAGGCAGAAAATGTCATAATCTCCAACAGTCTCTTAGCTATCCACTTCTTGACATGGCAATTTTTACCTTTTATCTTTTATCCATTTCATGTCATTTTATTTCCTCACTCTTAGACTTCCTTGTAAAATCTCACTTGTCAATATTTTTAATGCTTTTGGAAATCATAATTATTGTATGCATACCATTATTTAGCTTTTTCAAACTTACCATCACTGCATGAACATATGTTCATATTCTTAAATATTCACCCAAAACAAGAATTTGAACAGTGGTTTGGTATTCCATCATATGTATATTCCATATGTTATTTTTCCAATTTCTTAGGACAAAATCCTGAAAGTGATATGTCCAGGTAAACAGGAATACATGTCTTTAGAGCTCTCAGTATACTTTGACAAATTACCCCTCAAAAATGTTTCTCCAATTTATAACTAAATGAAAGTACTTGGAGGTGTGTATCCTTCTTTGGTCCTACCAACCAAGATAATGTTTTAAAAAGTCAAGAGTTTCAGAATAAAACAAGCTTTCTATATGATGCTAAGGTATTGCAAAATTTCATTAAACCCAAAAAAGTTCAAAAGAGACATCATTGCAATCATCTTAGCCCTGTTTTCTAAGTATGGTCCTGCTATTATACCTATAACATCATGTTTATCATATCTTAAAAATCGCAGCAAAGGTTATCCTATATAATGTTAGCTGATAGGTCAGAAAGATGTTCTCTGGGGCCTTTCCCTTGTTTTACCAGCTTAATCTGATGGACCCAAATGGGAGCCTCATAGAGTTGTCCTGTATATTGCTCCATCACAGAAAATTTGAACAGTTTTCATTGCTTGATCTTAGAGATATTGACTAAATACCTACACTATGATAGGTTATGAAGATATAAGAATGAGTCACAGTTATTACACACAGTTCCCCTTACAGAACTCACTATTTAGTGGAAAGTGCAACTATGCAAACTGGTCACAATAATTTAGTGTAGCTAAGCGAACCCATACCTAAATGCTCCGGGAGTTCTGGGAATGGAGTTGGGGAGAGTCATTCCTGGCATTTAGTACTCACTGTTTCTTTGTGCCTAAACTCTCTTTGCGTGGAAAATAAAATATTTATTATAACCAACTCTTTATCTGGATATTTATTTTAGCTTGGCTTGCTCCTTTTATGCTTATTAAACTGTGGGAGCCTATCAGGACTAGTTTGTCCTTTACTAAAACCATTGACAACACAGACAAAAGGGCTCCCATCCTACCCAGTGCCCAAATACCTATTTATTGTTAAGATTTGTCATTAATATTCTATATCTTCTGCCCTGATGAATAATTTATGATAGAATTTGGTGTTCATTTAAGAGTAAGTAAATTATTTTACTGGCACTGAATCAGTATGGTTGAATTAGATCGATACATCAACAAAATCAGTCAATTATGCTGGCCAAAGAGAAACCGCTGTACTTATGCCTAGAAACATTTAGGAAAAAAAAATCTTTCAAAGCTATAAGAGATAATAAATACATAACAGTAAAGAATTTGGGCACTCAGTTGACCTTCCAATCACTCATCAAATATGTATTAAGCACCTAATATGTACAAGACAGTGTTTTAGTCACTAGTGAGTTCATATTGAACAAGATGGACATGGACCTGTTCTGGAGTTTAAATTCCAGTTGGGAGAAATATATGGCCAGCAAACTGAGAGATTGAATATACAAATGAACAATGGCCAGATCATCTATAAAAACTTAACTTTGACTCACAACCTTCAGCAACTTGCCCAGAAAACCAAATCCTAGTCTACAATGAGAAGCCCAGGAAGCCTGTTGGCTCTATATCAGTTTTATAGGAAGTTGGACTGCTATCTCTAGTAACAAATTAGGAAGCAAAACAATAACTTTTGTAGCAATCAGCCATAATCAGCCAGGACTTGACTAATAACTAGTAATTTCCTTATTTCTGTCCCCGCTTCCAATTTAGGATCGACTAGAAAAAGCCAAATAGGCACCTAACAGTTAATCACATAGGCTGCCCTGCTTCTTATAGTTAGCCTGCCCCCAGTTTCCTTATGCCAACAATCTCCAATCAGGCATACCTGAAGCCTCCTCTTTTTTCTTCTATAAAGCTTCCCCATTCCTCTGCCTGCCTTATGATCTCTGCCAATGTACAAGCGACGGTGGCTAATCCCATTGCTGTAGTAAGATCTGAATAAATAGCCTTTACTTTTCTCATTTGGTTGGTCTTCATTTCTTTCCCCCAAACAAATAAGTGAGCAAGGTAATCCAATAATGATAACTGCATTGAAAACAACACAAATGAATGATGTCAGAGAAGGTGACGGAGTGAGGATGGGGATAACTTAAAGTGAGTGGTCAATGAATGATTCTTTGAGGTGGGGTTTGAGCTGATCTGAATGAAAATAATGAAGGAGCTTTCTAAAGATCTGTGTCAGAGACTTCCTGGTAGAGGTAACAGCATGTTCCAAGGCCATTCAGCAGGAGCAAGGTGGTATTATTTTTTTCTTTTTTTTTTTTTTTAAGACAGAGTCTCACTCTGTTGTCCGGAGTAGAGTGCTGTGGTGTCAGCCTAGCTCACGGCAACCTCAAACTCCTGGGCTTAAGTGATCCTCTTGCCTCAGCCCCCCAAGTAGCTGGGACTACAGGCATGCGCCACTATGTCCAGCTAACATTTACTATGTATATTTTCAGTTGTCCAGCTAATGTCTTTCTATTTTTTTAGTAGAGATGGGGTCTCGCTCTTGCTCAGGCTGTTCTTGAGCTCCTGAGCTCAAACAATCCACCTGCTTCGGCCTCCCAGAGTGCTAGGATTACAGGCATGAGCCACCGCATCCGGCCGGTATTTTTAAAGAACCAAAAGAGGACAAATGTTGCCATGACATCGTGAATGAGAAGAGCTGTTGGATATAAAGGTAGAAGTATGTAGGAATCAGGTCATGGAGGGCCTTGTTAGCCCCTTATCAAATTTGGGTTTTATTGTAAGAACTATGACAAGTAACTCAAAGGTTTATGCATGAGAAGAATATAATTTGAATTGTATTCTAAAAACCTCATTCAAGTTGTATGTGAAAGCAAGAGTGGAAAAATAGGGACGCTACTTGGGAGGCTTTTACAATAATTCAGAAGAGAGATGACGATGGTGGCTCAGACTAGTGTGGTAGCAGTAGAGATGGAGAAAAATGGTTGGATTTAGAATATATTTTCGAGAAAGAGCTGACAAACTTGTTAACAAATTGGTTGTTCGGGGTGACAGAGACACATGAGTGAAGACTGATTAGTAGCTTTTTATGTGCATTTTTGGCTTGATCCACTGAATGGATGATGGTATTATTTACAGAGATACTAAATACCAGGTATGAGGTAGGTTTTAAAAGTGGGCAGTGAGTAGCAGGATCAGGATTTCTAATTTGCTCATATTAAGTTTAAGATTACTTTAAAAATCCAAGTAGAGAACTCAATAAAATTTATAACTCAGTAAATGTCTCAGGGCTGGAAAAGGTTGGTTCTGCCACCTAGTAGCAGCTGTGTGACTTTGGGCAAGTTATTTCACCTCCCTGAGCCTTTTTTTTCCTCACTGGTAAAATAGTGGTAATGAAAGTACCACTGTATGGGGAGATTGTTACCTGTTAAGCTTTACAATTGCTTTCTTAAATTTAGTTTAGGAGTTATGGAAACTTCCTGGATTCTCTCAATAGGTTAAGTGGAATTCCTAGTATTCAATGATGTTTTATCTTTTTTCTGTCTTTTGTGAGATGTTAGAAAAGCTGCATCATGGACTGCTGAGCAGTCACAGTTTTAAACCTGAAGCCTTTACTATTTCTTCTTAAAGATCATTAAAATATCAACCTCTCTCCAAGGGCAGGATTGCACTAGATAAACTGACTAATTATAATATAACATTGATCTAAGATTTCTTGGTGATCCTGAAATTTTATAGGGAGGCTTGCATCATTTTGACCTATTGATCCCAAGGCTATAAATGCTGGGAGCACTGAAGAGTTCCAAGGTCCAGAGACATGCAAGAGTAAAATGCTTATGAAATTTTAGGGGATATGTTATTTTGATAGTCACTGTATCTGCTTGTCAGGGAGTATCAAAATGATTGATTTCCTTAGGAACAAGTTGAAAGAAGACAAATATTTTTGCAGACAACCTTTGCCAAAAAGGGGAAGCTTTTGTATAATCATTTCCTTTTGGATATAGTAAAATTCTTTTTAAAACATTCACATTAATATCAGTAGAATGTAATATGAATTATTTGATAATAATAGATAGCATGTACTTATCATTTACTATATTTCAGGCACTATGCTAAGTAACTTATGTATATTTTTCATATAATTCATATTTTTGAGATAAACACTATTATAATGTCCATTTTACATGAGGAAATTGAAGTTTTGAAACATTCAGTGACTAATCCAAGATTGCTGTGCTGGTTAGTGGTGGAGCTATTATTTAAATCCTGATATTGCATTGAAATTGCTCTTGCAAAGCTACCAACCTCCCCACAACCCCACCCGAGCCATTGATTGTTGTCACAGTCTTTATCAATGCTGTGCTAAGTTCATTTTAGGTCTTGACGACATTTATAAATGATGGAGGAGAAAGAGGTCCCAGTAAGTGGGGAACGGAGAGAGGAATCAGCCAACAGGAACACTGGAATTGCATAATTTCCTTGTCAAAAATAAAGCAAAGGAATTAGTGGTCATCAGTATTGTAAAGATTCAAAATTCATATTAGTCAGTTTTGTGATTCCAAGTTCTTCCTACTACACCATACCATTTCCAAAAAGTTTATAAATTATGGTTTCTTACATTCATTAGAGAGAATATTTGGTATTTGTTGTCTGGTTTGGGAACCAATCCTTCATCTGAAACATTCTTTCTCTGGTAACTTACATTTGGCATTACAAAAAAACCTATTCATAAACCAACTTTTAGAAACCAATGGAATGCTTCCTGTATGGTGAAGAAGCATCTATTAGACACAAACATTTTCATTCATAACTGTGGATATATACATTCAAAGATTTTGATCCTCCAGCTTTGAAATTGGTAATCACTGCTCTTGAAAATGTATGATTTTCACAACATAAATGAAATTTAAGGAATGTGAATTATGAAATCAAGAGGAATACTGAATAAGGATAGTAGCTGGATTAGATATTTTTGTCTTTCTGCAAAACTGTTCCCTGTTCTTTATGCCATTGAAGTCATTATAATGCTTATTGTTTGAAGCATTTTGATCAAGATCCTCACATGTTGCAAACTTGTCAGGATTATATGTTTGTAATTCTTGGTAATAAATGTCATTCTGTTCACATGGTGGCTTTGATTTTTGTAAAGAAAGGTTTTTAGTATGTTTCCAACTGAGGCCCTTTCACCGGAGGGACGGAAGCCTTACTGTATGTCTTCGCAATATTTTCCCTCTGCCCTGACAAGTTGTCAGTTGTTGTGTTGATGTCTCCATTTTATCTCTTCCTTTCCTCCAAGCAACATTGATAAACTTTCATTTCCCCTTATGAAACATTTTGACAGGGGTGTGACAGATGTCACTTGGACTTCATGGTGGACAAAATAAAGTTGTTTTAAAAATAGCAGGTAACAGCATTTTGGTGTTGTATCAATGGACTTAAAGTAAATGAAATGTATGAAAAAAAAATTCTCCACTAAAGCTGTGGTTGTAACCTCAGCAGAGTAGTGGTTGCATTTATGGTTTTCAAGTCTCAGTAACATGATAAATTCCTTTAGAAAGCCTTCCCTGAATCTTGAAACACCTGTATGTCTTTTTCATGCTTTCATTCTCCTCTGCCCTCCACCAGGGTAAGGCTCCATCATGACACTTAGCACTTCATAATTATAGTTTAGTCTTTGCTTATTTCTTTGAAATTGTAACTAATAGACCATCTGTGGATTAATTTGGCTACAAAACTGTTTTTTTCATGCATTTCCCCTTTGTGTGCTAGGAAATATTTTAAACATATTAAAAATATTAATAACATCCAACACTTATGTAGTACTTACTATATGTTGAGCACTGTTCTAAGATCTTTACATGTCCTAACTTGTGTAACTTTCAGAACGTTATGACATATATGCTACTACAAATGAGGAAAGTGGGGATCACAGAATGAGGAAAATGTCCAAGAACACACAATAATAAATGGTGTAGCTGAGATTCGATCCCCTGACAGTTCAGTTCCACAGCCCACAATTTTGACCTTCATGCTATTCTGACTGTCTAAGTAGCATAGATACAAGAGTCCAGATTTAAGACATATGTGTGTATATAAAACATTTAGGACATCTATATTTGTATACTATATACAGCCATATCTGCTCTAGATTTACTTTCTTAAACATCAACATATTACCAATGCGGTTGACACTTCCTCTGCATACCTTCCTTATTGAAGTATCTATTATCTCTTGTTAGAAGTAAATGCTATTCAGAAGTTGATGTGTATCTCTTCCATACATGATTTTATAATTTTATAAGATGTTTATCTGCTCATAAACAATGTATAGTGGTTTTTTGTGTTCAAATTTTATATTAATTATTTCATACTATATACATACTTCTGTACCTTTTCCCCTCTGTTCATCTGTTTCCTAGATTTATCCAAGTGCATGGATAAATGCACTTTAAATGACAGAGTATAGTTTAATTTATGAGTGTACTGTGATTTGTTATTCATCAAGTATCCTAGTGGTGGACATATTTCTTTTGATTTTCCTCATTTGAAATAATATAGTAACAAAGAGCCATATCCATATGTTCGTGTGCACATGTGCAAGAATTTCCCTATAATGTATATCTAGAAATGGAATTTCTGAGTCATAGTCTATGCTAGATATTGCAAATTATTTTCCAAGATGATGAATTTATAATTATATTTACATTTCATGAGAGTCATTATCTTTATCAATCTTTAACAAAATTGAGGCTTATTAATCTTTTAAACTTTGACCAATTTTATTTGCCAATTCTCCTGTTCACACATAGGTATTAGAATTCTTGTCACTTAGTACCTAGAGACTATATTTGAGACAAAAACTGCTGTGGACATAGTATCCTTTAGTGCATACCACTCTGGCTTTCCTCTTTCTCTTTGCTGTGCTATTTTTGCTTGCATTTTCTTCAAATGATCAGTGTTCTCCTTTATAGTTTAAATTTATTTTATATCTTATCTAAGAAAGCATTCTCTGCCTTGAGGTCCTAATGATATTCTAATATATTATCTTCAAAGAGTTATTTATTTATTTACATATTTATATTTCAGAATATTAAGGGGTTACAAAGGTTTAGGTTACATATATTGTCTTTGCACCACCCGAGTCAGAGCTAGAAGCATGCCCATCCCCCAGACAGCATGCACTACACCCGTCAGATAATTCTACTTTTAGTTTTTTGAAGTATCCTCATACTACTTTCCATAGAGGTTATACTAATGTGTAGTCCCACCAGCAGTGTATGAATGCTCCTATTTCTCCACATCCACGCCAACATTTGTTGTTTTGTGACTTTTTGATAAAAGCCATTCTCACTGGAGATAAGTGATATCGTATTGTGGTTTTGATTTACATTTCCTTGATGACTAGAGATGTTGAGCACTTTTTCATGTTTCTTGCCATTAATCTGTCTATTTTGAAAAGTTTCTGTTCATGTTCTTTGTCCACTTTTTGACATAATTGTTTGATTTTTTCTTGCTGATTTTCCTGAGTACTACACAGATTCTAATTATCAGCCCTTTATCAGATGTATAGCATGCAAATATTTTCTCCCATTCTGTAGGTTGTCTATTCGCTCTGGTGATAGTTTCCTTGCCTGAGGTTGCACTAATTTAAATTCTCACCAACAGTATATGAGCGTTCCCTTTTCACTGCATCCACACCAACATCTATTTTTTTTGACTTTTTAGTAATGGCCATTCTGAGTAGGGTAAGATGCTATCACAGTGTAGTTTTAATTTGCATTTCTCTGACAATTAGTGATGTTGAACATTTTTTTATCTGTTTGTTGGCCATTTGTATATCTTCTTTTGAAAAATATTTGTTCACTTTTTAAATTAATTAATTAATTAATTTTTAAATTTCAGAGTATTATGGGGATATAAATGCTTTGGTTACATAAACTGCCTTTGCATCACCTGAGTCAGAGCTACAAGTGTGCCTGTCCCCCAGACAGCGCACACCACATCCATTACGTGCAAATTTACCCATCCCCTCCTTCCCCCTCCCACCCGTCTGATACCTGATGAATGTTACTTCCATATGTTCATGTAAGTGTTGATCAAGTTTTGGCTTTCCCTTTACTTGCATAGTCCATGTGGAACTGATTCTTATGCATGGTGAGAATCCAGTTTTGCATTTTTTCTCATGTGGATATCTAGTTTCCCCAGCACCATTTATTGGTGTCCACCCTTTTCCTGCTGATGTTTAATGTGACCCGTCTCATGAATCAAGTGCTACTATATATTCCCCTGTGGCTCTATATATTATCCATTCATTGATTCATTTACCAAATATCAATCAACTACTATGTGCCATCATAATTCTTATTGTTTGGGATATAGCATTGAGCAAAGTAGGCAAAAATATCTTTCTTCTTACAGCTTCAACTCTTGGGGTATGGGAGAGACAAGGTATATATAACATGTATCATATAGTGATTTTTTTGCAAAGTTGTTTTGGTATTTGTATATATTTCACATTCCCATATGAATTTTAGAAACCGCTTGTTAATTTCTACAAAAGATCTGTTTCCATTTTGGATCAACATTGTATTGACTCTAGATTAATTTGGGGAGAATTCACATCTTAACAATATTGAGACTTCTGACTCGTGAACACAGTATATCTCTTAATTTATTTGGGTCTTCTTTAATTTCTTTAGCAATATCTTATAGTTTCAGGGTACTAGTTTTACACATTTTTTTCAGATCTATTCCTATGTATTTTATAATTTTTGATGTTATTGCAAATAATATTGATTTTTAAATGTTAATTTCCAATTTTGTGCCCCTACTATATAGAACTAAAATTGGCTTCTGTATATTGATCTTATATTATGCAAGCTTGCAGACTTCACTTATTATCTCTACTAGTAGCTTTTTATAGGTTCATTAGATTTATTCATAGTTCACCATGTTATAATACATATAGACAGTTTCCTTTATTTCTTTTCAATGTGGAAGTATTTTGAGTTTCTTTTTTCTGGCCTTATGGCACTAACAAGAACCTCTAATGCAACTTGGAATGGAAGTGGTAAGATAGGAAATCCTTTCCTTATTGCTTATCTTAGGTGGGACACATTCAGACTCTCACCATTAAGAATAATGTTTTCAGAAGGTTTGGGAAGTTTCCCTCTATTCCTAGGCCTCTGAGAATTTTTATCAGCAATGGATCTAGATTTTGTCAAATTTTTTCTGAATCTGTGAAGATGATCATTTTTTTTCTTTTTTAGTGTATTTGTATGTTGAATTAATTTGATTTTCTAAAAAAATTATATTCACCCTGCATTCTTGAGAAAAAACACACATGGCATTTTTCAGTGTCATTTATATATTGTGGATTCAATTTTCTAAAATTTTCTGAAGAAATTTTCCATCTACGTTTATAGAGATGTTTGTCTGCAGCTTTCTTATAATGTTTATGCCAGGTTATTGTATCAGAGTAATGCTGGCTTCATAGCATGTGTTGGAGAGTATTTCCTGCTCTTCAATTATCTGAAACAGTTTACATATAATTGGCAATAAATGTTTGATGGAATTCAGCAGTGATGTAACTTGGGTCTGAAGTTTTCTTTCTGTGAAGGCTTAAAACTACAAACTCAATTTTTGTAATAGGTAGAGAGCTATGCAGGTTATCCAATTATCTTGGTTGAGTTTTCTTATTTTCTATCTTGCAAGGAATTTATCTATATCCTTTAAATTGTCTAATTTACTGGCATAATGTTGTTTGTAATAGTCCCTTCTTATCTTTTTTAATATTTGTTAAAGCTGCGTGATGTTGTGTCTCTCATTTCTGACATTAGAAAAATTATACCTTCTTTCTCTCTCTTTTTTTTTCCTTCTGTAATCAGTTTTTGCTGAGGGGTTTAAAAATTTTATTGATCTTAAAACAGCATTATTGTTTTACTGTTTTCCCTTTTATTGATGGTATTTATTATTTCTTTTTTCTGCTTACTTTGGATTTGATTTGCTCTCCTTTTTCTATTTGTTAGAGGGGAACTGAGGCCATTTATTTAAGATTTTTTTGCCCATTTATTATATAGACATTTAGCACTACAAATGTTCCCCCAATTACTGATTTAGAGGTTTCCAACAAATTTAGCTATATTATGTTTTCATTCAATTCAAAATATTTTGTATTTTCATTTCCAATCTGGTTGATGTCAACAGGGATTAATTTCCAGCCTGTGTGACTGCCAGGTACTGTTTCCACCAATCTCTTCAGATACTTCTTTCTCTGGTCTCAGGTAGTTTCTTCACACACATGTACTTATCAGTATGCTGCTGAATACTCAAGAGGGAACCTCTTCATATCTTCAGCATTCTGTCTAAGTGAAGCCCTCACTTATCCAGCATTATGTTTTGTGTTCTGTCCTTGTCTCCCTGAATCTCTGAACTTTCAAATCATTGTCTTTAACTCCAAGAGGTTCTCAAGTTCTGCCTCGATTCCCATTTTCTTCACAATGATCCCTGAAATATTAATATTTCTCAAGACAGTAAGTTGTGGCAATAGGCTTGCTTTATTCAATTCTCATCACTCAGTTATCAATATCCTTCATTGTTTGATATTCAATGTCTTAAAAATCATTGTTTCATGTATTTTGTTTGTTTGTTTTGTTGCTGTTGTTGCTTCAGGCAGACAGATAAATCTAGTCCTTCTTACTTCATTTTGTTTAAATAATGAAGTCTGCTTCATATGTAGTTTAATTTACTTTTCCCTACAACTGAATGAATTAGTTACTATCAATATCTCATTTTACAAGTAAGGAAACTGAAATATATATAAGGTAAACAATTTGCCCCAAATCACACAGGGAGTAAGTCAGAGAGCTAGGATTTGAACTTGCTTTCAAAGCTCTTATAATTAGAAGGACATGTTTATTCAGCTTTATTCTTCACAAATAATTTTATTATCTCAGCCCTTTTCTAGATGAATTTTAGCATCAGCTTTTCAAATTTTTAGCAGCACACACACATACAGAAACTACTCTTCTTTTTCTTCTTTGTCATCTTCATCTTCATCATATTCTTCTTCTATTGGATTTGCTGCTTTTTGCTATTTAATTAGGAAACATCTAAATTGCATCTTTATAGAATCGAGTCTTTCATAAACATGACATATATTTCCTTATGTTCTTCACTAAAATTTTGAATTTTCTCCTCCAAAATATTACATGTCTTTGGTTAGATTTAATATAAAGCAGTTTATATTTTTGTTGGTAGTGCTAAAATGCTTTTTCTATGTAAAATTACATTCTCTAAGTTTTAATTACTGGTCTATAAGAATTAAGTTAATTTTTGTAAATTAATTTTATATGTATCGTCTTATATTCTTTTAGTATGTTCTATTTGCAAATTAATTGGAATGCCATTGTAAATTATCATAGCATTTTGAATTATGGAAATGTTGCTTCATCCTTTCAAAAATTTATACCATTTAATTCTTCTTTCACTTCTTATTGCTCTGCCTAATACTGTCTGCAAATATTGAATGCAAGCTGTGACAGTAGACATCCTTGATTTATTACTGAGTTTAAAAAAATACTTTTATTTATTTATTTATTTTTGTCAACAATGACAGAGTAGAGGCTTTTCTAGGATGCTTCACCCACTTGGAAGAAGCAAAATGGTGTGTAGAGATTCACATTGTGAACTTTTATCCAGGAAGGAACACAGAAATTCAACAAAAAAGAAAAACGACACTTTACATTCTGGGAAGAGAAGATGGACAGACAGCCTGTGTGGTGGGGTCCAGCTGAGAACTGTGAGTGAAGTCCCAATACAAGAGATGGTGAGTGAGTATTCATCTG